>JAZKJV010009820.1:600000-884321 GCA_037367405.1 Ottelia alismoides | reverse complement strand
TCGGGATCTGCGCTCCCCATTGCCCTACTCGATCAGATCTTGCCGGACCTGCACCCAAATAAATTCCGAGCTCCGCCACTTCATTCCTCATCTTTGGCTCACTTGTTCACCACCCAGGGACCTCCACCAGCCGAGTGAGAGTGACAGCTTGCTCCAGCAGATGTCGCAGCGAGGAGGAGCAAGGGACCACTGATCCGGCGGGATAGCTCCGCCGTGCTCCGCCCAGAGCAGGAGCCAGAGCCTCGGACGTCGACGCTCCTCGAGGCAAGGACCCAGAGCTGCCCAAGCTCTTCCCTAGTCGACTCGATCACCCAGGTAGATTAGCCTCTTTCCCATTTCTTCTGATTTTGATTTTCCCCCATTTCGCTTCGCCGTCGATTTTCGTCGATTCCGGTCACGTTCGCCCCCCACTCGATCATCGGAATCCATCATCGCAGTCGCCCTTCCCCCGCGCACCTTCTCCGCACCTCCATTCAACCCAGCTCGCACAGGAGCTGGGGTTCGAGCTTCTCCGTCCACCCCCTCGCCGGAGCTCGCCCGCACCGACTCCCCGACCACTTTCACCACGCCTAACGGGGTCGAGGCAGTTTGCCCTCGACCCGCGAGCTTGCTGGTGCACTTTGCAGGTTCATCCAAGCCCATCTGAGGGCTTGGACCATTTGGTCTAGCAGCTCCGCCTCCGCCGACCTCGCCGGAGCTCCCCAGGGCTCGGTTGGGTCATCGGAGGTCTCCAGCAGACGCGGAGGGCCTGCAGCTTCCTGTTCCGATCATCAGAGGGCTCCCAGGAGGTTGATGAATCTGTGATTCATCACTCTAAAAGTTGAAAATAGAGTCTTGTCCCCGAGTAAATAGATGCATATTTCCCTTTATATTGTAAAATTAGCATTCGTGCATGCAAGCATAATATATGCATTTTAGCATTCATACTTGCATTAAATAAGAAGCCGAATTCACTTGTAAATATCCACCTGTATATTAGATAAAATACCTTATTTGTATATATTTTATACTAACTACAAAGCCACTAAAACCAACTCTATAGTCTATATATTACTAACACTAATTAAAGAAAAATATCTAAAAAATACTAACTTGCAAAATCACCCAATAAAACCCCAACCCAAGATTGAAGACCTTAGACCTTAAAACGCACATATCTCTCTCATACAACCTCCAAATTAGGTCTACTCACTTTTAAAGTAATATACATTCAGAGACCTTCGAAACAAGATCAATTTCATTAAAATCGGAGCTCGTATGCAAAACTTGGGTTTTGGGCCCCTTTTGTACATTGCACATATTGACCATTTTGCCCTTCCATTTTATCTTTTTATTTTCTTAATTATTAAAAATCCAAAAAAATTAGATTAAGTTGTAATTATTTTCCTCATATTTTCTCTATTTTTATTTTGATTTGTCTCTTAATTAAAAATGACAAAAAAATCACAAAAGATAAAATGCGGTATTTTATATCTATAAAGTACCACCCAAAAATACGTTTTTGTACAGATGATCTCGTTTGATTTTCGGCCCTTCACGAAAGTTGTAGATCTCGTTGAGACGAGCAACATTCGTGTTGGTCACTTTTTGATCTAACCACTTCTATTATTTCTTTTTGATTGTTGTTTACATTTAGTTGTGAATTCTTCTCAGAGCGACATGTGGCTACTCCGGAAGCCGCCACATGTCAACTCCATAGATTTTGCAATTAATTAAATAAAGCCACATGGCGGCATCCTAGCGCGCCAAGTGGCACCTTCCCCTTCCCTCTCTACCCATTCCTTCCCACTCTCCCTTAACTTAAGGGAGAGGCCACCCTTCGACACCTCTCATCCCATTCCATCTCCTCCACCTTCCCCATCTCTCCCACTCTCTCCATGGCCTCTCTAACCTCCACCTCCTCCTCTTTATAATCTCCTCTACCCCTCCATTCACACCCATCCGCCATCAAGTGAAGAGAGACCTAGCTCCGGCCCCCTTAGGTGACAGCTGAGGACTTAACCGTTGAGCGACGACACCCGTCTTCAAGGCGAGGTCCAGGAGGTCGACACTTCCTGCAGCTACCGCATCTCTGCGGCAGCCAAGCTCCGCGTCCGCCGCCGCGTTGAGCGAAGACCAGAGAAGCTCGGTTGAGTTTCTCGAACCCAGGCAAACTTCATCCATCTCCAGGTAGATCTCATTTTCTTCCTCTCTTCTTCTTCCTCATACCTTTCTCTCTCTTCGATTCATCTACTTCCGATCATCAAATCGCCAAACAAATTGTGCTTTCACAAATAAATCACACGTTGCGAACACAACGGTGATTTTTATTTATTTTTTCGGCAAAATTTCATGAACCGATTAATCGTTTATTTACGCCCACTTAAACAAATGCATGAAGATCAGGGGAGAAGGTGAAAATCCCCTGTTTCTTGTCATCTCTCTCTCCTTCTCTTCTTCTTCACTCACCACTCACACACACCATCACCAAGCACACCGTGGACACCTCCTCTGCCCCGACGACCCTTGGCCGTGTGTCGGCCGTACTCCTCTTCCCCGACTGAAGCAGCGGCCCCACCGCCTGGGATCACCATCTCCACCTACCGCATGGCCTCCGCCTCACATTCCTTGGATGCGCGCGGTTGAGAAACGCAAGCAGCTGGACGCGTGGCCACCACACTCCGCCGCCCAGCTCCTCCTCAGGCGCGGCCCTGGGCGCCTACTCCAGGCCGCCTCCGACGCCCTCCTCTCCCAGGCCGCCTCCGACGTCCTCCGCCTCCAAGCGACGCTGCCACCTCCTCGCCGTCCGTCGCCGCCCCCGGAGCTTCACCGCGCGCATGCACGCATCCAGGCGCGTGTGCCCACCTCCCCCGACCACGACACCGTGTGCGTGAGAGCATCTCCAAGCGCGTGTGCGCGCCTCCACCGCAGGTTCACCTCGTCCCCGCGCCTCCCTCCGCGCGCGCGTCCAGCTCCCGTCTTCACCACCAGACCTCCCGCGAGCCGCCGTTCGTCCCTCGCCGCCCTGACACCGCCGCCGACCTCGTCCACATCGCTGCGCGTGGCCGCCAACTCCCCTTCGTGAACATCCCCTATTTGGAGAAGCAAAACAGAGAAGCTCTATCGCACAATAAAAAAAGTGGGAATTTGCAAAGGGGAAACTTGCACCCCTTTGCAAGTTCTTAAAAAAATTTCAAGTTTCAAGTAATTACAAGTAAGTCCCTGTGCTTCATTTGAGCTTCTTTTTGATTTTCTGTATTGCATTTATAACCTTGCATTTGCACGTTTATTTTGTTGTCATTTTGTTATCAATTTTTAATTCCGAAAGTTGCATTGAGTAGTATACTTATTGTCCTACCATCATAGCATCTATTTGTATTTTTCTGATTTGCAGAATATTTATTGAAATTAGATTGCAATATTTTGCCCATTTTGATTGTTTAATTTATTGCGCATTGTCTGCTTATCGAAAAATCTCCAAAAAAGCGTAGTTGGTAGATCTAAGTTTATGCTACAACATATCCAAAATTCACATCATTTGCACGTGTATTTTGTCAGAGAAAAATCACTTAGTGAAAAAACTTAATTGATTTTTAGTTAATCAATCGTGAAGTGTTTTAACGAAATTCAAGTTGATTTGGATAGCTCTTGCTTAGACCTATTTGGATTAATTTTATTTCTGAGAAGTATAATCGTTTGCTAATTATTAAAATTGGTTTAGTCATTTTCACTAAGGTCTGTATTTTTTATTATTCGTGCATCAAAAAATTCTAAAAAAATTAGAGTAGCTTACCCATTTCATAATCTGGCCAATTTTCATAATTTTTGGAATTAATTTGATCATATTTCTGATTTAACTTCAAATTGGCCTGATTTTGCATGTGTTCTGCATAGAAATTAAAAAAAGAACAAAAAAAACTTCTCAAAAATCCAACACTTGAAACTTGCTAAAATCCACCTAAGGAGACAGATGCCTCCCTGAGTTCGACTTTGGACTTCCACCAAGTAAAAAAATCTGCCGCTTGAAATTAACTTGACATTAATTAATAGTGGTTTTTGATTAGCCTCTCGTATCCGACTGCAACGAACACTTAAACTTAATTTGGACCATTAATTTGACCGAATTAACATAGGGTGCGGGACGGTTATTAGAGACCAGCGCCGTCACGACCCCGACGAAGGTCGCCGGAGGCCAGTTCGTCCACCATCCTTCTCCGTCGTTTGATCGACCCCGAGCTCCAGATTTGATCACGTCCGTCCGTTCGAGGAGCAGCATCGACTGCCAGATCCTTTGAGGGTCGATCTCCACCGTCGATCCAGCGAGATGTAGCCACCGCCTCCGTCCACCGTTTGATCTTCCACGTGGTAGCGCCTGGACCGTCCGATTAGCGTCGAAGACCCAGCCTTGGGCGCCACCCCTTCCCAGCCGTCCGATCAGTGACGTGGCGCCCATCCGTCGACTCGACTTAATAAAGGGTAATTTACCCTTAGGCCATTCTCTTTAGTTTATTTCGAGTTTAGTCCTGTAAATACATAGTGTGGTCGTTTTATTTTTGGTACATTTGCACTGTGGTCCCTGAGTTTTAGTTTATTCGCACATATGCCCCTGTTTGTAGTGTAGCACGTGCATCGACACGTGCCTTTTGGGATATTTTGCATATTTAGCTCTGTAGTTCTGTCATGTTATGAAATGAATGAATACTTTTGGATAATTGCAGATATGCCCCTGTGAGTAGTTTTTATACGCACGTGCGTGATATTTGTGGGTAAATTACAAACAAGTCCTCGGACTTTTGGTAACTGTTACCAAATAGCCCCAGAACTTTGTTTTGTTTACATTTAGGTCCCTGAGTGCCCCAAGCACGCACGGCGCGCGTGTTTCCTTGGGAAATTTGCACCGGACCCCCCAGAGGTTTGGGTATTTGCACTCAGGTCCCTGTGCACAGTACCTAAGTTTTATTTTTGAATAAAATAGTAAATCAACTCCAAATTCCATGAAAATTGGATACATGGCTCCTGCCATAGTGTAAAATTTTCTAGAATTTTTGGAGACATTTTTGCTTTTATTTGATATTTTTAAAAAAAATAAAAAACATCCATTTTCGTTACTGTCTAAATTAAAAATTCACAAAAAATATTAAAACTTATCTAAAAATTACAAAAAATTTAGCTACTGTTGCTTTGTTGTGCTTGATTTTATGACCAATTTTGGCCATTTTTCATTATATAAAACTCTTAAAAATCGAAAACACCTAAAACCTCATAAAAATTCTAATAAATAAACTAAAAATCCAAAAATAATAATTAAGGTGCCTAAATTTTCCTTGTCTTTTTCTCTTTACAGGAAAATTACCTCCAGGCTTATTAAGGATTTTTAGATATTTTATCTAAGTCCCTTAAGCTCGGCTGGACAGTACCTCCATTTTCTAGCCTTGTTTGATTTTTAGAAAATTAAATAAACTTCAGAAAAATCCCAAAAAATCACTAAAAATAGTCAATATTATAAAATACACAAAAACATTTTTATTTGAATTTTTGGTTTATTTTAAATGCATTAAATAAATTATTGAATTACCTTGTTTCCTTGTCTTTTCTATTTTCTTAATTAATTAAAAATCTCAAAAAATATAAAAAGCCTAAAATCCACCAAAAATACCCTTTTCTTTCCTTTTATCTTATTTTTGCCTACTTCGTAGGCCGTGAGGCCATCACGTGCTCCCTGAGTCCGACCCTGGTCGCTATACCAGGCTAATCCAATAGCCAGGACTGCTATCGTGTTTTGATTGATTTTCTTTGATTTTGGTGGTCTGATTTACATTTTCTTGATTGATCGAGGGACTCTGAGCGACTGAGGTCGCAACGACCTTAGTTCTATTTTCTCATCCTTAGTTGCTCGGGTTTTTCGTGACATCAACCTCCCCATTACATTTCACTCATTCCACGCCCCTCTCACCACCTTAGAGCCACAAGGCCGTCGCGGTTGTTGGAGGAGCATGATAAGAGTACGACGAAGCTCTGTCGGTGACCAAGAGCGCATTAAAAGCCGTAACGAAGTTCTGTCCGCATCGAGCCGTAGTACTCAAATCTAGGACGGCTATAGAGGGGGAATTCACAAAAGAAGGCGATCTCGACTCGAGATAGATATCGATCAGGTGAGGGATTCTCAAGCGCTATTTTAAAGCATTAGTCTTTCGCTTTTATGCATGTTTATGATAACAAGTATGAAATCGTATTTTCTTGAGCTTTTACATATGAATTTCAAATACCATATACCAGATATGAAATCAAGTATTTAGAAAGTATTTCCAATGTCATTTCAAGTGCTTTATATTGATAACATGTTTTCAAGCATAAAATTCGTTGTGGAACAGAAAGCATAAGTTCCACTACTTAGATTTGAGTTTTTATGTAAAGAATTATGTTTTTTAACGGTTACTATGCATTATGGATCAGTTTTCTAGTTCTTAATAAGTTCAAGTTGTCAGAATATGTATGTTATATCAAGAGTGTTTTATGTTCATGAATTAGCTGTTATGAGCTTGAAATAGCAAGTTTACGGTTTATTAGTGACAAGAAAAGGATCAGAATCATAAGATAAGCACCACAGTAGCTCTTTTATATAAATCATGAACTAGCCATTAGATATGGTGATGTCATTAGATATGACACTGAAACCGCCATTAGATATGGAAAACCATTAGATATGGTATCAAGAAGACTTTGGGTCCGCATTCTGTATACATATAGGCTTTGGACTGTATGCAGGGTGTTTTTGGTCTTTGGGACCGTCTGCGCGTATGACTTAGCTTTGTTTCAGCGTTCATGAGTCAATAAATTAGCCACGATGGTGATTAGTTCACACAGCTTGATAGTGATAATTATGTTTCAGTTTATCTGCTTTAGAAGTGATTTCAGCGTGCAGTTGCAAATCTAGCATGTTGTTATATATAATTTCTGTCATAATGTCTCTTTCAAGTTATCTCAAAGTATTCAGCATGGTTTTGTATTTCAGCTTTTAGCTATATGTAAAAAGCTTGAGATCCTTTCACTGGGTCTAAGCTCATAAATGAGTTTAGACTCATCCCGTTATATTATATTATGTACAGATCAGCAAAATCACGACTAGCAGGGGAAAGGACCGCTTATACACTAGGAGGAGGTGGCTTTTGCTTTTCGTTGTTTTTGTACTGTCTGTTATTTTGTAAGAAATTGTAATAGATAGAACTGGTGTAAGACACTTCTTGGTAATGTAAACTTGAAATACAAAGATGTTATGTTTGATGAGATTGCCACATGTTTACTTTGAGGAAAAAGGTGAAGAAAGATCTCTGTCGCGGCACGTTCCGGTTAGCGAGACGGGTCGTGACAACATGTGGTATCAGAGCAAAGGTTTTGGGATCTTGAGAAGAATAATAATAGGAGTTGGTCTGCAAATTTTGAAAGATAATTTAGTTATCATAATTTGATTTGAACTTAGAAGAAAATTGAAATTGTAGTCTTGAGGATAATTGGAATTATTATTGGAGGATTTATGTAGATGAAGGATCTAATTGAAGTTTTTTAGAGGAAACAATGGCAGGAGAGCACCACCCAACGCATATGACACATTGACCTTGATAGCTCAAACACTAGGAGGCATGGCTGCCCAGTCTGTTAAAAGACATGAATTAGAGCACTAGTTAATATTTGGACATGTATAGAAGTAAGGGGCAGAACCATTTGTTGGAGAAAATAATATTGAAGTAAACCTGATTCCTATGGAGATAAAGGAATTTGATGCTATCATAGAATTGATTGCTTAAGTACATATCATGCTCTTCTAGAGTGCCATAAGAAGCATGCTACTTTTAGAAAACCAGCTGATGTCGAATTCACTTTCTTTGGAGAAAGAAGGATATATCCTACCTATGTCATATCCTGTCTCTTAGCCCAGAAGTAGTTAAGGTAGGGATATTCCTCTTATGTTGCTTATGTGTTTAATACTAAGGCAGAAGTAATCAGTTTAGAAAATATCTCTGTGGTGAAGGAGTTTCCAGAAGTGTTTCCAAATGAACTACCAGGAGTTCCTCCTGATAGGAAAACTGAATTCACTATTGACCTCATTCCGGGTACCAATCCAATTGCCTTAGCTCCTTACAGAATGGCCCCAGCTGAGCTTAAAGAACTCAAAACCCAATTGCAGGAGTTGACAGATAAGGGATTTATACAATCCAGTATGTCCCCATGGGGTGCTCCGTTCTATTTGTCAAGAAGAAAGATGGTTCCATGAGACTTTGTATAGATTACAGAAGACTAAACAAAGTGACTGTACGCAATAACTATCCTCTGCCCAGAATAGATGATTTATTTGATCAATTGCAAAGGGACTTCTGTGTTTTCTAAGATTGATTTGAGATCTGGCTATCATCAGTTAAAGATTAGAGGAGAAGATGTTCCTAAAACTGCATTCTGAACCCGATATGGGCATTATAAATTCTTGGTAATGCCTTTTGGATTGATAAATGCCCCAGCTGCGTTTATGGACTTGATGAATAGGGTTTTCCGTCCATATCCGGATAAGTTTGTGATCGTATTTAGTGATGATATCCTAGTATATCATAAAACAGTGGAAGAACATAGAGAACACTTGAGAATTGTGCTGCAAACTTTGAAGGAATACCGATTATATGCAAAGTTTAACAAATGTGAGTCTTGGTTGAAGAAAGTTGCATTTCTACGCCATGTCATATCTGGAGAAGGAATAGCAGTAGATCCATCAAAGATAGAAGCAATTCTTAGATGGGAACGATCGATAAATGCATCAGAAATCCGAAGTTTCCTTGGATTAACTGGGTATTATCGAAGATTTGTTGAAAACTTCTCTAGAATTGCCATACCATTGACAAGATTAACTAGGAAGAATGTGAAGTATAGTTGGGACGAAGAATGTGAGAAGAGTTTTAAGGAACTCAAGAGTCGCCTCACCTCAGCACCTATACTTAGCCTTCCATCAAGAAAAGGTAATTATGTAATCTATAGCGATGCCTCAAGACAAGGGCTGGGGTGCGTCTTAATGCAGAATGATAAGGTGATTGCTTATGCTTTTAGACAGCTAAAACAACATGAGTTAAATTATCCAACTCATGACCTTGAGTTAGCAGCTATAGTATTTGCCTTAAAGATCTGTAGGCACTACCTATATGGAGAAACTTGTCGAATCTTTACGGATCACAAGAGTTTGAAATATATTTTCTCTCAGAAAGAGTTGAATTTAAGGCAAAGAAGATGGTTAGAGCTAATCAAAGATTATGGTTGTTCCATAGAATATCACTTGAGGAAAGCCAATTTCGTAGATGATGCTCTCAGTCGAAAGTCTAAGGGTCAGCTATCTCACTTAAAAGGAGAATATTATCAGTTACGTACAAAGTTAACCATAAATAGCTCTGGAGCCTTATTAGCATCCTTACAAGTGAGATCCGTATTATATGATAAAATTAAGGAGACACAAGTTCATGATTCTGAAATCATTAGAATAATTGAAAAGATTAAAGGAGGAGATGAAGATGGATATACAATAGATGGTCAAGGGGTCTTATTCTTTAAAGGAAGATTATGTGTTCCGAGGAAATCTGATATAAAGACTGAGATTCTGGAAGAGGCACATAACTCCATGTATACTATGCACCCAGGAAGTACTAAGATGTATATAACACTTAAGAGCTACTATTGGTGGTCTGCTATGAAGAGAGAGATTGTAGAGTATGTTTCTAGATGTCCCATATGCCAACATATGCCCTAAACTGGAACGTTTGAAACCTGCGGGGACACTACAACCACTTCCAATACCAGAATGGAAATGGGAACACATCACTATGGAATTTGTTACGGGATTTCCAAGGACCCGTCGAGGTCACGATGCAATATGGGTCATAATAAACAGATTAACTAAGTCTGCATATTTCTTAGCCATTAACATGACATACAGTCTAGACCGCTTGGGAAAGATCTTTATTAATGAGACCGTTTGTCAATTGTTTCTGATAGAGATCCACGATTTACTTCTAAGTTATGGCCAAGCTTACATAAAGCTATGGGAACGAAATTAACATTTAGTACAACCTTTCATCCTCAAACAGATTGCCAATCAGAACAGACTATCCAGACTCTAGAAGACATGCTTAGAGCTTGTGCACTGAGCTTTAAAGAATGCTGAAATGAACATCTCTCACTTATAGAGTTTGCATACAATAACAACTATCATACTAGTATTGGGATGGCACCTTATGAAGCCTTATATGGTAGACCATGTAGAACATCTATCTGTTGGAGTGAGGTGGAAGAACGAAAATTGGTTCAACCTGAACTAATACAAAGCACAATAGAAAAAGTTGAGGAAGTCAAGAGATGCTTGAAGGAAGCACAAAGCAGGCAGAAAAGTTATGCAGATAAGTGAATGAGAGACTTAGAATTTCAAGTGGGAGATCATGTGTTTCTAAAAGTATCTCCATGGAAAGGCCTTATCAGATTCGGGAAGAAAGGTAAACTAAGCCCAAGATTCATTGGCCCTTACGAGATCACAGAGAGAATCAGAAGTGTGGCATATCGTCTTCGACTTCCAACTGAACTAGCGAGGATACATGATGTTTTTCATATCACCACACTTCGGAAGTTTATTCCAGATCTAGCCCATATGATACAACCCCAAGATATTCAATTGAAGGAAGATCTGTCATACGAGGAGGTTCCCGTAGAAATTCTAGATTATAAAGTACAAGAGCTTCGTACAAAGAAGTTTCCTTTATTAAAGTTTTATGGAGGAGTCACACAATAGAAGAAGCTACATGGGAACAAGAGGAAGAAATGAGATCTCAATATTCCCACTTATTTTCAAGCTAGCAAAGATACTTAAATTTTGAGGACGAAATTTATTGCAAGTATGGGAGAATTGTAGTACGTGTTTTGTACACTATGCCTTTGAAAGTTATCAAGTGTTATTTCAAGGAAATATTGGATTGATAGTGTTCACACTTTACGGATACCATAGTCAATAGATTCGCCTTGATGCAATGATTTCATTGAAACTTGTTGTGTTTATATCAGAGACCATCTTGTATAAAAATGGACTTCAAAAGGTTCTCTGAATTGTGTAGCACATCAAAACATAGTACCACATCTAGTAAGCTGGAATTTTGGTAGTACCTTATAAGTAGTAGAAGCCACTACTAGCATAGTGGCCATAATGTTATAGATTTATACTCATTAGCCATAATCACATCATTAAGACTAATTAAGCATGATTAGTGCTAATTATCCATCATTAGTGATAATTAAGTGTCATTAGCAAAAGTAGGACACATGGAGAGGAAATCATAGAATACGTGTCGTTATATAGTCAGGACAAGTGTCAAAAACTCAATAGTGCCATGTGTCATCATCCTAAGACTAACACGTGTCATGGTATAGCCTCTTGCTTGGGCAACAAGTTATCTCGTGGATAAGCCAAACCTCTTACTTGGGCAACAAGTTATCTCATGTATAAGCCAAACCTCTTGCTTGGGCAACAAGTTTTCTCATGAATAAGACATGTGGCATGTTAAATGGTTGGCAAGTGTTGCCATGTGTTGTCATACATGGAAGAGAGGTAACATATGTCTTGGAGGCTCCCTTTACATGTTGACACATGTCACACATGTAAAGGGGTTGGGGGCCTATATATACCCATGACCTCCCCATTACATTTCACTCATTCCGCGCTCCTCTCACCACCCTAGAGCCACAAGGCCGTCGCGATTGCTGGAGGAGCACGATAAGAGTACGACGAAGCTCTGTCAGTGACCAAGAGAACATTAAAAGCTGTAACGAAGTTCTATCCGCATCGAGCCGTAGTACTCAAATCTAGGACGACTATAAATGGGGAATTCACAAAAGAAGGCGATCTCGACTCGAGATAGATATCAATCAGGTGAGGGATTCTCAAGCGCTATTTTAAAGCATTAGTCTTTCGCTTTTATGCATGTTTATGATAACAAGTATGAAATCGTGTTTTCTTGAGCTTTTACATAGGAATTTCAAATACCGTATACCAGATATGAAATCAAGTATTTAGAAAGTATTTCCAATATCATTTCAAGTGCTTTATGTTGATAACATGTTTTCAAGCATAAAATTCGTTGTGGAACAGAAAGCATAAGTTCCACTACTTAGATTTGAGTCTTTATGTAAAGAATTATGTTTTTGCACGATTACTATGTATTATGGATCGGTTTTCTAGTTCTTAATAAGTTCTAGTTGTCAGAATATGTATGTTATGTCAAGAGTGTTTTATGTTCATGAATTAGCTGTTATGAGCTTGAAATAGCAAGTTTACGATTTATTAGTGACAAGAAAAGGATCAGAATCAGAAGATAAGCACCACGGTAGCTCTTTTATAGAAATCATGAACTAGCCATTAGATATGGTGATGTCATTAGATATGACCCTGAAACCGTCATTAGATATGGCAAACCATTAGATATGGTATCAAGAGGACTTTGGGTCCGCATTCTGTATACATATAGGCTTTGGGCCGTATGCAGGGTATTTTTGGTCTTTGGGACCGTCTGCACGTATGACTTAGCTTTGTTTCAGCGTTCATGAGTCAATAAATTAGCCACAGTGGTGATTAGTACAAACAGCTTGATAGTGATAATTATGTTTCAGTTTATCTGCTTTAGAAGTGATTTCAGTGTGCAGTTGCAAATTTAGCATGTTGTTATATATAATTTCTGTCATAATATCTCTTTCAAGTTATCTCAAAGTATTCGTCATGGTTTTGTATTTCAGCTTTTAGCTATATGTAAAAAGCTTGAGATCCTTTCACTAGGTCTAAGCTCATAAATGGGTTTAGACTCATCCCGTTATATTATATTATGTACAGATCAGCAGAATCACGACTAGCACGGGTAAGGACCGCTTATACACTAAGAGGAGGTGGCTTTTGCTTTTCGTTGTTTTTGTACTGTCTGTTATTTTGTAAGAAGTTGTAATAGATAGAACTCGTGTAAGACACTTCTTGGTAATGTAAACTTGAAATACAAAGATGTTATGTTTGATGAGATTGCCACATGTTTACTTTGAGGAAAAAGGTGAAGAAAGATATCTGCCGCGACACGTTCCGGTTAGCGGGACGGGTCGTGACCCTATGGATTCAAGTATTGAAGCTCGATCCATAGGACTTGATCAAGGACATGCAGTTCAAAGTGAGATTCCCAACATGGAGAAGCCCCCTCACCCAGCCAAGTCTTCAAAAAAAATTAGTGGAAGCACATCTTCACGAAAGCCATCATGGGTATGGAAACATTTCATTGTTGATGATTGTCAAGATCATAATGAAAGACAAGGAATTTGTAGGTATTGTGGAGATCTTCTCAAATGCCCACCTTGTCATGGCACTAGTAGCTTGAATAACCATCTATTGAGATGCAAAAAATTTGTAGGAAATAAGAAAGTTGAGAAGATGAAGTTGGTACAACGTAAATCTATGCAAAATGTCGGGGTTGCTCCATTTCATTCACCTAAGTCTTATAGGTTTGATCAAAATGAATGTCAAAAGGCTCTTATAAGAATGATCATTGTTGATGAGATGCCATTTAGGAGCGTAGAGCGTGAGAGATTCCGTCATTTTTGCAATGTTGCAATACCGCAGTTTAAAGTGCCTTCTCGTTTTACTGTCTCTCGGGAGTAAATGCAGCATGACGATCTTTCTGGCATGCAGTTAAGTGGTAACAATGTCAGGAAGCTATGGTTTTTTCTAGCGGATGGTGTGTATCATGTTGCAGATTGTCTGATAACACTTGGATATCCATTACTTGAATATGTATTTAATTGAGCATGACCGTGTATATGGCTAGTTTTATGTATGCGCATATTTCTTAGATATGTATAGGTTCTCCAGGTATTGGATAAAGCAACTGTGCAATGATCTGGACTCTATTTCTTGATGTTGATTTTTTAGTACCGATTTTTGTGCCATCTTCTATCTACTTAGACCCGAAAATACTGAATAGTTCTAGTGAATGGTCATTGTATCTTTTGTGCCATCTTGATTCTTGAGTTGTATTTTAAAGAGATGAGAATCAGACCTGAAATTGGAGCATTGCAGTTCACAAAGATAAGATACAACCTCATCTTTTGTATATTTTACAAAAAGAGTTGCTTGTTTGCAGAAAATGGGATAGCACACTTATATTGGACTCACTTGTAGAAATTGGGATAGCACAATTGTTCTAGGGATAGTCTACTAGCTTCACTTGTATTGGACTCAATATGTGCTTCTTCCAAGGATATTGATATATTTGCACTTGTTTGTTGTGGTACTGATGTATTTGTGCTGATGTATCTGTGTTTTTTTGACTTTGTTTCAGGAATACTGGTGTATCTGTGTTGATGTATACGTGCTTGTTTGACTAGTTTCATATTCTTGCTTGAAAACAAGAGTGCACAACTTGTTTGTTTTTATATGGTGCACAGGTTCTTGCTTGAAAAGAAGAGTGCACAGATTACACAATGATCATTTGTTGTAGTGATCCGCAGGTACCCGCGGGTACCCGTTAATCGTTCAAATCATCTGGGTACCCGTCAAAACGGGTCGGGTCGACCCATTGACCCGGCTATGACGGGTCGGGTCGGGTCATGATCAAACGGGGCGGGTACCCGCTCCATGAACACCCCTAGTTGTACCAAGTCATTTATTTTTTAACATGGGTAATATAAATAACATATCCAGAAGTCAACAAAACAAATACATGTGTGTGTATGTATAAATATTTGGATTTATTGCGCTATTGTATTCAATTTGTACATATTTTAACATCAGTATTTGTATCTTCTATAAAATAGATATGGATATAGATATCATTGATATCTATAATATTAAACGTATAAACACGTATATAGGATAAAATGGGGCTTTCCCCTTGAGGGAGCTAACTCGGCTTCCTCCACCCCATTATCCCAATTTTATTTTTTTGAAAAATGATTCCGTGAAAAATTCATCACTACATCCCTATATTATGTCACTAAAGTTTTAAACAAAGACTCCTACGACCTCCATCCAGACAATATTTTTTAATAGCAAAAATCAATCATATTAAACTATCTTTAAAAAAAGCAAATCTACTATTGTATTTAGTGCGCATTTTTAATCTAGTGGCCATCGAATATAAAGGACTTTCAAATATTTCAAAACAGTATCCACAAACTGTTAAAATTCTTCATTAGTTAACATCTAGATTTTGTGAAACTTACCACCAATATTTTAAATTTGCACTCATCTATTGCAAGACAAATTTAAACATCGCACTAGAGTATGGATGAAATGTAAATTGAAATCACATTTTAAAAAAAAATTTATCAACAAATAATCAGCAAAAGCTAACAAAACTGTATAAAACCGATCCTTACATCTCTATCCATTGAAAATTTGGATGGTTGAATCATCCTATTAAGGAAACAAAGGGTACTCAAAAGCATTTCATAACAATTTAGTGGTTTCAATCTAACCCATTCATTTTCGATCTCACGAATGAGGTTGATGTCTCACCACAATATTAGTGAAACCGCACCTCATTTGAAACGGTCCATATATAGAGAGATGACTTAGTAATGTAGCCCTGATCTCCTTGGCTGATTATTGAGCACACGATTTGAACCTTTCATTTTTTTATTTAAAAACATCGTGTATTGCATAAAAACAACTAAGTTGTTTTACCAAAAAAAAATAAAGAATTTTATTAGTTGTCTTTTAAAATGTTTAACAAACACGTAATATAATTTATATTATTTAAGAAGATTTTTATGAGATGTTTGATTAAAAACATGAAATTTTGTAAATAGGTAATATAATTCATACTATTTAAGATTTTTAATAGATGGTTGATTTAAAAGAGAAAAATTAGTAAATATTTGTTACAAACCTTTGATTTACATTTAGTAATACATGTTCATTTATTACGTATCTTTGTATTAAAGTTACAACTATATAACCAAAATTTACTACAGATATTTCGTTATGGATCTCTTTTTTATTACCATATACGCGTTACTGATCTCTTTTTTATTATTACAACTATACAACACATTTACTAATTCACGTTCTTTGATTTACATTAATTCTACAAGGTATTTGTGTTGCAGTAAAGTTATATTTATCACTCCACATTCATTTATTACATATGCGTGCAGTAAAATTACAAATCTATTATTACTATTATTGATGTTTTGTTACTAATGATGTATTACTATTTACTAATAAACAATCAATACTATTGATATTATGTTACTATTTACTATCGTATTGTTTACTGTCGTTGTGTCATTATAGGGGTAAATTATTGATGGTGTATTATTGTTTACTACTGAATGAATTAAAAATACTTATGTTGTGCTACTATTTACTATTGTATCGCTATTTTGTGCATAACAAGTGAAAAATATGGAAAGTTACAGGCGCTTTGAAATTATTTACTATTGATTATGAGAATCAATACTAGTGATATTACATTACTATTTACTATTGTATTGTTATCGACATTGTGTCACTATAGTAAGGGGTAAATTATTGATGTTGTATTATTACTTACTACTGATAGAATCAAAATTTTGATGTTATATTACTATTTACTAATGTATTGCTATTTTTTTGCAAAATAATTGAAGAGTATGGAAAGCTACATATGCTTTATTATTATTTACAACCATAAAAATAAATTACAACTCTCTTCTTTGAATATTACAACTTTTCTCTATAAAGCACAACTCGCTTCTATATCCCCCAATCAAATCAACCAGTCCAGCGCCGCCGCCGGCATTTCCCCTTGTGCAAACACCTCTTGCCACCTCCACTCCTTCGCATTGTTGTCACCACCCGAACCCCAAAAGCCATCGTCGTCATCGTTGCTTGGAGCGCTACAAGCACGCCCATCACCTTCACCAAGTGCATTGCACGGTTAGCAACCATTGTTGTCTACATCGATTGAGCCCTCAAGTCTCGCAAAAACATTGGTTGTCGCCACCCCATGCACTGCATGCAATGCTAGTGCTGATGTTCCGTGTCTCCATCGGCATCTCCCATTCTTAAAATTCCTCCATCGTATTCTTGAGAATGTAGAGGAATGGATGTGTTCAAAAGGAAAATTAGTTCACTTTCCTATTTTAATGGTTAGAGAATATTGAGAGAGAAATATCCACCATAATCATCTTCTTAATCTAAAAGATTCCAAAACCACAAAAGGTGTTGAAAGTGATTCTAATCCATATCATATGATTTAAAATTTACGGATGGGATCATGTGCTCATCATCTTCCTAACGAGGCACATGGCTCATTAGATAAATTCTCTCTCTCTCTCTCCGTATATAGTATTTGATTGATGTGCTTAAAATTGATGGATTATGTATTCATACATTTTAGTCATGATGGCATGTTTGAGGTAGAGGTATTCATACATTAATTCACACCATTCATTTTCATAGATTGATGGATTATATATCATGTATATCAGTTGCAATTGCATGTTTTTGGATATGAATGGTGTGAATTAATGTTGCTAAGTGGTTGGAAAAGATGGTGACGGAGTAATGAAGGGGGTGACAAAATAAGGATTGATAAAGCGGAGGAAATTGCTAGAGGTAGTGTTCTATGCTAGGGAGGATGTTGCCAAAGGGAGGGTGGGCGACAAGGGTTGATAGTGTTTTCTGACACACACATGCACACACACATACATGCATGCAAACAGATTTACACATATTTATTTGTATATAGTTGTCTTCTTTGAAAAAAATAGGGAAGAAAATGAATTCATAATCGTGTTCTTAAAAAAAAAACCTTGTTGATACATTTTTACTGGTTAGGAATGAGAAGCATGTCCTAACGGTCGCATTAAGAAAGCCTTTCCTAATGGCAGAGGGGACAAAGGCTAGTATAAATACTTGTTCGATCGGTAAATGATCCATTAGAAAAGGATAATTGATGTGCAATAGCCTTCTTTCCTGGCAAGTCACCCATTTGTTAGCAAAATTATCCTAATGGTCATGGTTATATAATCATTTACGATCACATCACCTTCGAGTATTCCTAGTACACGTACATCCTGCATACTGGATGACCTAGAATAAATACGAAGTTTTGGATCGTATTTGAATTGTCTTCTTCAGGATTTTATCAGTAAAAATCTTATTTGACCATTGTGAGTCGGTATTGATCATATGCTTTCCAAAAGCATAATATCATACCTACAAATTCTGTCATGCTTCCAAAACAAGACGATCATGCATGGAATTTGGTTGGTTCCAATATCTCACGAGTGAGCTCATGTCTTCCGGTTCACTAGTAAACCTTTATGATTGAGTGCACCCGGGTTGGGAGGGTCAATTAAGAAAGGATACCTGCAACCCCTCCATACCTGATACAAACTTCTGGCATGTAATTCGCTTTTCTTAATGGCCTCGCCTATTAGAAGAAGTTCTTTCTTGTATTGCCAATAAACCCATGTTTTATTAAGGCTAATACCTTTGGACCTCGTTCAGATGAGAAATGTGGAATAATACGACTTTATTCTAAAGGAATTTTTACCCATCAGACCCTATAAACGTTTTAAAATGCCTATACGACCTTCTGCACAACGTAATTACCCCATCGACCATGTAAATTACTCCAAGAACTCCCAAGGGGATTAAAACATATCACCTGAGGGTTCATAGGGTAATAGTTGACAAGTTTACAGAGTCGAGTGGGAATTGAGTTGTTTCAAAGGTCGTGGAGGTGATTGGCAAAGTTTATAGGGTCTGCCGGGTAAAAATCCCTATTCTAAAATAATCAATATAAGACAAGGTGGTCACATCACGATCACATCAATCATTATCTCTCCTTCTATATCTTACCCATCTCTTTATTATCTTTCAAACTAACCAAACAAAAAGGAATGGTAAACCTCACTTCCTCCTTATTCATCCCCATTCATTGTCCTTATATGAGCCATTAGGGGAATAAATAAGGTGTAATGAGAAAACAAGGAATGTGTATTTTGATGGGATATAAGCATAATGAGGATGATTTATTCATATTCTACATTTTGTTGTTGTTCTATGGAGTGTGGGGTAAATTATGGCAATTATGTAATTGGTAGTTGTTAATGTGGGATAAATAAACATCATTATTTAGATGACATATAAAAAGAAGAATAGTTAATGTGTGACCTACTTGGGGCTCCTTTGGTAACCAGGTTATCCCAGGATAACCCGGGGTAACCTACTTTACCCCCTCTTTTGATGGGATGGAATTCTATCACAAATCATAGTGACATCATATCACATTTTTATTCCAACCCTCTCCAACCCTAGTAAGCATCCCAAACAGCTACTATTCCAATCAGGTTACCCCAACCCACTCCAACCCAGCAACCAAACGAGCCTTGAAGATATAAAAAGAATAGTAGTTAATGTATGACCTACTTATATGTACAACAATGTCACCATTATCATCTTTTCAAAATTTATTTTCTTGTTTAAAAAATTTTATGATTGCGTTCACCCATTCTTAACGTAATTGTTACAGAATGAATCTATTGAATATGCCTATTTTATTTTATGTGTAAATCATCTTTTAAATAAATTTATAAAATATTTCTGTTATTATCCGCACTTGTTTCAAAGATATGATAACACATTTCTCGTATTCATCAATATTCGTATCTGAATGTGTATTTGTATTTTAAGTGGATAAATACACGATTGTTCCTTAGTTCTTATATTCCTATATGTATGCGATTGCTTCATCCCTACTATTCCGTAACAAACATGTATATTATGAACTCTATGTCATATTAAAAATTCAACCGGACCTCCAAACAATATCCTAGAGACAACTTTTCTTATAAATTGTATTTTGTAATAAGATAATAATTTTGTCAGTGTGTCCTACTGTTGGAATAAGAATAATGGTATCAACTGGTATTTGATTTGATACAATATGGTTGGTTACATTGGCGAATTAGATGAGGATACATAAACGGAAAAAGACGGACAGTAAACAAAAGCCTACGTAGCAATTCCAATGCTACACCTTCAACTACTTGGGCATTTTATATAATAATAATAATAATAATAATAATAATAATAATAATAATAATAAGAGAGCTGAGAGCCTAAACTCAGGGGTGTAGGTAACTCCCTACATCCGGTATTTTTTCATTATTTTGGATTTTTTTAAATGAACCTTATGGGGATTTTCTTAATATATCGAGGGGAATATATATTTCAAATTTCATGAAAACAAATATTTCTAACATGTACATCTAGAATATGTCAATTTCAGCAATTCTATGATCGTTAACATTTTATAGTTTCATTGGAGATGATATAAGTCTCGAATTAAGATAATTTTGGATGCCACTATGGTGACATGTGGTGATTTAATTCCCCGAGGTTTAATTTAAAAAAATAAAAAAAATAATGAAAAAAGTGCCGAGTAAAGGTTCTCTTTTTCTATATAATAAGGGAGCTGGGAGCTTACACTCGGAGGTGTAACTCCTTACATCCGACCGAGTTGATCTAAGGGCATGAGTTTAAATCCTACTCTCAACAGTTTGCTCCTTTATTATATTATTCTATGGATAAATTACACAAAAGATATGAAATTTGAATAAATATAAAAAAGGGCCCAACCCCAAAAAAAGTTGCACTCTGTTGCCAGATTGAGTACCCTAACACGTTGTCACGAGTTAATTTTTCACTTAAATGATAAAATCAACTTTATAGATTTGATTTATGTGATGAAATTTTCTGATTGGCAGTGTCTGAATAAATATATGACAATGTTTGTTGTTACTATTCTCGTCATCAGAACTTTAGAGGTATCCTGCATCTGTTACGACAATAACAACAACGATATCAGATAACTAATCATGTATTTGTTATTGAAACTTTATATTACATAGACAATATACATAATGTTAGAATTTCGATGAGATAGTTAGATGTCTTCGATAAAGTGTCGTAGGATTGAAATCCAGATCTTAAAATACCACAACTGTTTATTACAATCTTTTATAATTAGGGTTTTTATGAATTGAGTGCATATCCCGTGTAAAACAATGATATTGGAAGGGGAAAGGGAGCCTACTTCATGAGGGCATGTCTATTTTGGTCAATTTTTTTTATTTTTTTTTGAAAAATATCATCATGGATTTTCATAATTATATCCATCTGGTCATTCAAATTTCGTCAGAAATAGATATTCCTATGCCCTCAATCTAGAACAAGTCGATTACAGTAAATCTAAGACCAATAAAATTACTTGTTCTAGATGGAGGGTATATGAGTCTTTGTTTCCGACGAAATTTGAATGACATATTAGAGGATATAGTTATGAAAATTCATGGTAGTATTTTAAAAAAAAAGATAAAAAATTTACATGAACTACTTCATGAAGTAGGCTCCCTTGCTACTTATTGAAACATCTAGTGTGAACGATATTTAAAGCTATCGTTGTACCAAGTACTTTATTTTTTAACAGGATAATAGAAATAACATATCCATAAGTCAACAAAACAAATGTGTGTGTGTGCGCACGCGCGCGCGCGTGTATGCATATATGCATATGTATAAATATTTGAATTTATTGCGCTATTGTATTCAATTTGTACATATTTTAACATCAGTATTTATATATTATGTAAAATAGATATGGATATAGATATCATGTTGATATCTATAACATATAAACACGTATATAGGGTAAAATGGGACTTTCCCCTCGATGAAGCTAACTTGACTTCCTTCACCCCATTTTCCCCAATTTTATTTTTTTTTGAAAAATGATTCCGGAAAAATTCATCACTATATCCTTATATTAATTCACTCAAGTTTCGTGTGAAACAAAGACTCCTACGACCTCCATCCAGACAATCATTTTTAATAGCAAAAATCAATCATATTAAACATCTTTAAAAAATCAAATCTACTCTCGTATTTAGTGCACATTTTTAATCTATTAGCCATCGAATATAAAGGACTTTCAAATATTTCAAAACAGTATCCACAAAACTTTTAAAATTCTTCATTAGTTAACATCTAGATTTTGTGAAACTTACCATCAATATTTTCAGTTTGCACTCATCTATTGCAAAATAAATTTAAACATTGCACTAGAGTATGGATGAAATGTAAATTGAAATCACATTTTTTTAAAATTTTATCAACAAATAATCATCGAAAGCTACCAAAACTGTATAAAACCGATCCTTACATCTCTATCCCTTGAAAATTTGGATGGTTGAATCCTCCTATTAAGGAAACAAAAGGTACTCAAAAGCATTTCATAATTTTTTAGTGATTTCAATCTAACCCATTCATCTTCGATCTCACGAATGAGGTTGATGCCTCACCACAATAGTGGTGAGATCACACCTCATTTGAATGGTCCATATATAGAGAGGGCTTCGTAATGTAGCCCTGAGCTCATTGGCTCATTATTGAGCACGCGATTTGAACCTTTTATTTTTTATTTAAAAACATCTTTTATTGCATGAAAACAACTAAGTTGTTTTACCAAAAAAATAAAGAATTTATTAGTTGTCTTCTAAAATGTTTAAGAAACATGTAATATAATTTATATTATTTAAGAAGATTTTTATGAGATGTTCGATTAAAAAACAGTAAAATTTGTAAATAGGTAATATAATTCATACTATTTAAGAAGATTTTTAATATAGGGTTGATTTAAAAGAGGAAAATTCGTAAATATTTGTTACAACCTTTGATTTACATTTAGTAATACATGTTCATTTATTATGTATCTTTGTATTAAAGTTACAACTATATAACCAAAATTTACTACAGATATTTCATTATGGATCTCTTTTTTATTATCATATATGCGTTACTGATCTCTTTTTTATTATTACAACTATAATAACACATTTACTAATTCATGTTCTTTGACTTACATTAATTCTACAAGGTATTTGTGTTGTAGTAAAGTTACATTTATCACTCCACATTCATTTATTACATACGCGTGAAGTAAAATTACAAATCTATTATTACTATTATTGATGTTTTGTTACTAATGATGTATTACTATTTACTAGTAAACAACCAATACTATTGATATTATGTTACTATTTACTATCGTATTTTTTACTGACGTTGTGTCATTATAGGGTAAATTATTGATGTTGTATTATTGTTTACTATTGAATGAATTAAAAATACTTATGTTGTGCTACTATTTACTATTGCATTGCTATTTTGTGCATAACAAGTGAAAAGTATGGAAAGTTACATGCGTTTTGAAATTATTTACTATTGATTATGGAAATCAATACTAGTGATATTGCATTACTATTTACTATTGTATTGTTATCGACATTGTGTCACTGTAGTAGGAGGTAAATTATTGATGTTGTATTATTACTTACTACTGATAGAATTAAAATTTTGATGTTCTATTATTATTTACTAATGCATTGTTTTTTTTGCAAATTAATTGAAAAGTATGGAAAGTTACATATGCTTTATTATTATTTACCACCATAAGAATAAATTACAACTCTCTTCTTTGAATATTACAACTTTTCTCCATAAAGCAGAACTCGCTTCTATATCCCCCAATCAAATCAACCAGCCCAACGTCCCCGCCGACATTTCTCCTTGTGCGAACACCTCTTGCCACCTCCACTCCTTCGCATTGTTGTCACCACTCGAACCCCAAAAGCCATCATCGTCACCATTGCTTGGAGCGCTACAAGCACGACCATCACCTTCACCAAGTGCGTTGCACGGTTAGCAACCATTGTTGGCCACATCGATTGAGCCCTTAAGTCTCGCAAAAACATTGTTGTCGCCACCCCATGCACTGCATGCAATGCTAGTGCTGATGGTCCGCGTCTCCATTTGGCATCTCCCATTCTTAAAATTCCTCCACCGTATTCTTGGGAATGCAGAGGAATGGATGTGTTCAAAAAGGAAAATTAGTTCACTTTCCTATTTTAATGGTTAGAGAATAATGAGAGAGAAATATATGTAGGTGAAATAATAAGATATAAATATAAAGATATAAGGAGGGTTATAAATATAATACCGGATATGATGAGATACCTGAATGTTGACGATATGAATCAACTTGCCGACGTGCAAAATGCACTGACCTTAAGAATAGATTCGTACCCATACGGAGATTCCGATGGTGCATTTGGTATTGGTACGACTACTCTCCAGGATACAATGGCGAGATCTCAATGAGCGTGCAAGCGCCAACATCGAGATCTATTGAGCAACAATAGATCGTTCCTTCGGAATAAACTCACTCAAATGAGAGAATATGAGAAGAGAGATATAAAATGTTGTATATTGTGTGTTGTGAAAGCAAATGCTATGCGCCCCTTTATATAGATATACAACAAGGGAATGTTACACATTCAAAACAATCAATTAAATCCGCCATTCAATTTGAATATTAATCATTCATGTATTAAAAATATAATAAAGAGAATTCAATATTCTCATAATGTGCACAACGTCCATCAATAGTATTATAAAGTAAAATGTGTAACAACAACATGCATGCAACGCTACATAAAAGATTTAAATATTATATTAATGATGATATTATTATTAATATATTGACAATAAGTCATATCCATGTTAAGAAGTTAGAAAACATGATAGTGATATAACATCACTAATAAATTATCATGCAAAAAATGTATGCTATAAATCACATGCTCATTGATGCTAATCAAATAAAGTTCATGCACCAATAAATATAAAATAAATTCACCTTTATGTTTCTAACAAAGTAATAAAAAGTATTTGAAATATAAAATACAACAATCCCCCACATATTTCAAATATTTTTTTGAACTATCTCTTTTCATCCCCCACAATTTGAATATTTTAGGCTAGATATATGAGAATATAATCACCTCATTCAACTCTTACAAAAAATCCAACAATATTTTTTTCACCAACATTATGTTGAATCATAAAAGTTGCTCAATCACGACCAGATATAAGAGAGGGTATTTGGATAAAACAAATAAAGAACCCTCCAGAATCTATTCTTAAGATTGTAGGTGAAATAATAAGATATAAATATAAAATAAATATAAAGATATAAGGAGGGTTATAAATATAATACCGGATATGGTGAGATACCAGAATGTTGACGATGTGAATCAACTTGCCGAGGCGTGCAAAATGCACTGACCTTAAGAATAGATTCGTATCCCCACGGAGATTCCGATGGTACATTCGGTATTGGTACGACTACTTTCCAGGATACAATGACGAGATCTCAATGAGCATGCACGCGCCAACATCGAGATCTACTGAGCAACAATAGATCGTTCCTTCGGAATAAACTCACTCAAATGAGATAAGATGAGAAGAGAGATATAAAATGTCGTATATTGTGTGTTGTGAAAGCAAATGCTATGCACCCCTTTATATAGATATACAAGAAGGGAACGTTAAACATTCAAAACAATCAATTAAATCCGCCATTCAATTTGAATATTAATCATTCATGTATTAAAAATATAATAAAGAGAATTCAATATCCTCATAATGTGCACAACATCCATCAATAGTATTATAAAGTAAAATGTGTAACAACAACATGCGTGCAACGCTACATAAAAGATTTAAATATTATATTAATGATATTATTATTAATATATTGACAATAAGTCATATCCATGTTAAGAAGTTAGAAAACATGATAGTGATATAATATTACTAATAAATTATCATGCAAAAAACGTACGCTATAAATCACATGCTCATTGATGCTAATCAAATAAAGTTAATGCACCAATAAATATAAAATAAATTCACCTTTATGTTTCTAACAAAGTAATAAAAGTATTTGAAATATAAAATACAACAATATCCACCATAATCATCTTCCTAATCTAAAAGATTCCAAAACCACAAAAGGTGTTGAAAGTGATTCTAATCCATGTCATCGGATTTAAAATTTATGGATGGGATCGGGTGCTCATCATCTTCCTAATGAGGCACATGGCTCACTGGATAAATTCTCTCTCTCTCTCTCCATATATAGTATTTGATTGATGTGTTTAAAATTGATGGATTATGTATGCATACATTTTAGTCATGATGGCATGTTCATAAGGTAGAGAGTGAACGTGTAACACCCCAACCCCAAACATAGTGCCATACCTAAAATTCACGAAGTGTGGGTGTGGTTTATAAGTGATGAGGATTACTACTTGACAACTTGGGCTTAAGCATTTTGGGTGGTTGCCAACGGGTCCATCTGGGCCCATACCCAACAAGTTGTCAGGGCCAGTTTTCCTCGATAACGGACCGGGGACCTAAGCCTGGGACGTTACAAATGGTATCAGAGCCAAGTTCCCTCTGATAGTGGAAAGGGTTACCCTAGAGGTGGAGCCACCCCTACAAAGAGATGGGAAGAAATGGCTACCCGGAGCGTGCAGCCGCCACTGTCACTGGGAATAAGTGATGTGCCATATCGCAATGAGGACGTTGCGAATATAAGTGGGGGAGGTTGTAACACCCCATCCCCAAACATAGTGCCATACCTAAAATTCACGAAGTGTGGGTGTGGTTTATAAGTGATGAAGATTACTACTTGACAACTTGGGCTTAAGCATTTTGGGTGGTTGCCAACGGGTCCATCTGGGCCCATACCCAACAAATTGTCAGGGCCAGTTTTCCTCGATAACGGACCGAGGACCTAAGCCCGGGATGTTACAGAACGATATCATTTTCATAGATTGATGGATTATATATCATGTATATTAGTTGCACTTGCATGTTTTTGGATATGAATGGTGTGAATTAGTGTTGCTAAGTGGTTGGAAAAGATGGTGATGGAGTAATGAAGGGGGTGACGAAATAAGGATTGATAAAGTGGAGGAAATTGCTAGAGGTAGTGTTCTATGCTAGGGAGGATGTTGCCAAAGGGAGGGTGGGCGACAAGGGTTGATAGTGTTTTCTGACACACACATGCACACACATACATGCATGCATACAGATTTACACATACTTATTTGTATATAGTTGTTTTCTTGGAAAAAAATAGGGAAGAAAATGAATTTATAACCGTGTTCTTAAAAAAAGCCTTGTTGATACATTTTTACTGGTTAGGAATGAGAAGCATATCCTAACGGCCACATTAAGAAAGCCTTTCCTAATGGCAGAGGGGACAAAGGCTAGTATAAACACTTGTTCGATCGGTAAATGACCCATTAGAAAAGGATAATTGATGTGCAATAGCCTTCTTTCCTGGCAAGTCACCTATTTGTTAGCAAAATCTATCTTAATGGTCATGGTTATATAATCATTTAAGATCACATCACCCTCGAGTATTCCTAGTACACGTACATCCGGCATAGTGGATGACCTAGAATAAATACGAAGTTTTGGATCATATTTAAACTGTCTTCTTCAAGGTTTTATCAGTAAGTTTCTTATTTGACCATTTGGAGTCGGTATTGATCATATGCTTTCCAAAAGCATAATATCATACCTACAAATTCTGTCATGCTTCCAAAACAAGACGATCATGTATGGAATTTGGTTGGTCCCAATATCTCACGAGTGAGCCCATGTCTTCCGGTTCACTAGTAAATCGGTATGATTGAGTGCAACCGGGTTGGGAGGGTCAATTAAGAAAGGATACCCGCAACCCCTCCATACCTGATACAAACTTCTGACATGTAATTCACTTTTCTTAATGGCCTCGCCTATTAGAAGAATTTCTTTCTTGTATTGCCAATAAACTCGTGTTTTATTAAAGCTAATTCCTTTGGACCTCGTTCAGATGAGAAATGTGGAATAATACGACTTTATTCTAAAGGAATTTTTATCCAGCAGACCCTATAAACATTTTAAAATGCCTATACGACCTTTTGCACAACATAATTACCCCACTGACCCTGTAAATTACCCCAAGAACCCCTAAGGGCTTAAAACATATTACCCAGAGGGTTCATGGGGTAATAGTTGACAAGTTTACGGGGTCGAGTGAGGAATTAGGTTGTTTCAAAGGTCATGGAGGTGATTGGCAAAGTTTATAGGGTTTGCCGGGTAAAAATCCCTATTCTAAAATAAGCAATATAAGACAAGGTGGTTACATCACGATCACATCAATCATTATCTCTCCTTCTATAACTTACTCATTTCTTTATTATTCTTCAAACCAACCAAACAAAAAGGAATGGTAAACCTCGCTTCCTCCTTATTCATTCAAATTCATTGTCCTTATCTGAACCATTAGGGAAATAAATAAGGTGTAATGACAAACAAGGAAGGTGTATTTTGATGGGATATAAGCATAATGAGGATGATTTATTTATATTCTACATTTTGTTGTTGTTCTATGGAGTGTGGGATAAATTGTGGTAATTATGTAATTAGTAGTTGTTAATGTGGGATAAATGAACATCGTTATTTAGATGAGATATAAAAAGAAGAATAGTTAATGTATGACCTACTTGAAGTGCATTGAATGATATATTGGAAATCATTACATGGCCAACTTGATGTACATTAAATGATAGCCACACTAATACTAAGGCCTAAATGTTAAAGGAGGAAGGCTTTTATGGCTTACCATATAATGGACCAATAGATCCCCCTCCTTCAAGAATATGATATGGAGAGTCCTATTCTTAGCACCGGCTAATTAATAGAGTCCATTTATAATGGTTAAAAAGATTCAAATAGTCATTTTTCCTATGAAACAAATCTAAATTCTCTTGGTATTATGCCAATACTCTTGTCTTCTTACATGCACATGTCTTTTTCATTACGCAATGCTAAAAAATGGTATTTTTATACAAAAAAATTAGTTTGGTAGGTGTCGATTCGTGTCGTTTGATGATTAGTTGCCTATTGACAAAAAAATACTATAATTCTTTTCATAATAATAATAGACATATGATTCAATCAGTTATACGGTTATTTGCGCATTATCATTTTACAAGATACATTATAATAAAAAAGACTCGAAATTAACTCATATCTCTCAAAGGAGCCCAACATGTAAATATTTATAGGAGGACGTGTGTAATTACAATAGAAGGAAGATTATATATATAATATGAATGTTTGTAGGAACATCCATATACAAATCCTCCTTTTTCAACGAGAAAAGGTAATATTATTCGAATTGTGGACAATAGAGCAAAGAGGGCAGAACTACACAAGAAGAACAGAGAGGTATAGGGGCTCATTTGATTGCCAAGTTACCTTGAATAACTTGGTATACTCCCTGCTCTATCCCTACATTCCTCTGTTGGGATTAGTTGTATGGATTGAACAATTTCTTTGTTATAATATTTTTTAACCACGTTCAAATAAAAAATTTAACATGAAAGCATATTATAATCATTTAAAAAGTTAATATAACACACAATCAATGTCACATCACATCACATTAATCATTGCATCCCTCTCCAACCCTCCCAACCATTCAAACATCTAATATTCTCAAGAGGATGCCTCAACCCAACACAGTTACCAAACATGCACGGGGGCTTGTTTCGTTACGAGGTTATCCCGTGATAACCCGGTATACCACCATGTAATCCTAGGTTGGAATTCCATCACAACTAATGTGACATTACATCACATTTCTCGTTCCAAGCATCTCAAACCCTCATAACCATCTGATGAATCCACATTTCATCATCTTTATTCTATCATTTTGGCCTCAAAAACCCTGGTAAATGCGTGTAAATACCCTTAATTAGAGCATCTTAGCATTCATGCATGTGCATGTAAATAATGTATAAAATACTGTAATTAAAGCCAAAATTATAGAATAAATAAAAGAAAATAAAAAGAATAAAATACTGTAAAAATATTGTAAATATTTTATGACCCGAAATCCCGAGACCTAGACATCTTTATGAATAGGTCGACAAGGAATAAAGTAGGGGGAGATAAGGGTCAAAATACAGTATAAATACCTATTCATTTCATTCATTATTTATTCATTTTTGGGACCTATTTTTGGTTCCACTTTGTATACATCAAATAAAGAAACGTTGTACATGAAAGTTGTAGATAATTAAATAAAGAAAAATACAAAATTGATTTCATTCAAAAATAATGTACAGATAAGAAGTTATGGTCTGAATAAAAATCCAGAATCCCAACTTCCCAGACCCGTATCTCATAAATGAAAACTCCAAATGCATCAAACTCATCTTTAATTGTATATAGAATAAAATAAGCTATTTAATGGCGGTGTTTTGCATTTGGCGGAGATACGGTTTGAAAGTTGAGTTTTGGACCCTCTTTGTATACTTGTACAAATTGAAATATTCAATTTATTATTTATTTATTATTTATTTATTTTTATATTTTTATAATTTTGTAAATATTACTTATAATATATTTTTATATTAAAATCAGAATAAAAATATAAAAGAAATACAAAATAAAATACATGTATATATATAATACATAAGTATAAGAACTATACACATACCTATATATTTAATACTTTTATTTTATTTAATATACAAAACACATCAGAAAAATAAAACAAAAATATATGCATGTGTATAAAAGTATTTTATAATTTTATAAAATAATAAATAAAAATTATAAAATAAAAATACACAAAATAAAAATAAAAAAATAAAATATATAGGTATATGTACCTACAAAGGGCATAAAAGTAAACTTGTAATTAAATACCCCATAAAAATAAATAAAAATCACTAAAAAATTCTTTAGAAAATAAGAAACATTTTTTATTTTATACCCTAAAAATAATAATTTCATTTACTATTTTTTTTGAATTTCCAAATAATTTTTGACCTGCCTTTTTCTAATTGGTCCACATGGACCAATCAGGCGCGGTCGCTTGTTGACCTCGGTCAACTCCCTGACCGAGGCCTGCAAGCTTCTGACGCCCATGATTTTTGCCCCGTTTTCAAGAAATTTTGGTGCCCGATTCTTCCATTTTTTGGCCTCGCCTCCTTCTTGGGAATTCATCCCTGATCATCACGCTCCCACGCCGTGCCTCCAGATCACGCAAAATCTCCATAATGTGCGTGTGGACCTCGCTTGAAGGAGACGTCACCCTCTTGTACATAATGGACCCTCCACCTTCGAGCTTCGGTTCGAACCCTTCTTGGCCATTAATCCTCCTCCCTGTTGCGCTCTTCACGCTGCTGGAGGTGACAGCTCCTCAGCCGTACCCTCAGGCGAGTCGAGAAAGCCTCGAATCGGCTCCTTTACCTCCGCCGACCTCCGGCGTTGAGGTTCCACCACCTCAGGTCTTCCACCTTCGAGGTTTGCCCTTTCTCTTCTTCTTTTCCCTTCATTTCACTTCCAGTAGTTTTAGGATAAAAAACCCTCAAAAATATCCAAGTTTCATCTATCGATTCGACCCCCATAGCTCATCGCCGGAGCGCACCTCCGGCTGACGCCCCTCGCCTTCCACAGACCGCGTTCCACCTCGACTACGCCTCCGCGGGGTCCAGGCAGTTTGCCCTGGACCCTCTCACCCCTTCTCGCAGGTCAAAGAGCAGTCAAAGCCACTGGGGGCCATTTTGTGAGGTTCGCCGGAGTTACCTGGAGCCACGGGCTCCACCACCTCCGCGACAGCACCTCGACGCTTCTCCGACGCACCTGAGCACCCCAGCATCTTCCTCGACCTCCCAGGAGCTCGTAGCTCATATTTGAGCCCATCCACCGCCGGAGACACGAGATCAAGCTCGGGGAAGATCGCCTCGCCAGCGTTCTTCCCTGTTCCTCCACCTCGCTTCTCTACCGTTCGATCGAGCCGCTGCCTCAGTTCTGATCTCTGTCGTTGGATTGCGTCACGCCTCAGCTGTCAGATCTTCATTTGAGGATCTAATCTTCACCGTCCATCGCCGAACCGTCATCGCGCGCTGTGCGCGCGCCACGTGGACAAGTGGAAGGCCCTTCGTTGTCCAATCGCGCACGAGGATATTAGGCGGGTATTTTGCACCTACACAAACGCCATTTTTGTATTTTTATTTCAGTCCATAAACTTTTAGTCGTAGTTTAAATATTTATGTAATATTTGCATCCAGACCCCTACAGTTCTCATATTTGCACTTAGGTCCTATCCACGTCACCTCACGTGCCCGTGCGCGTGAGGGGGCTGGGTATTTTGCAAGGACCCCCTGGGGTTTATTTATTTCGTTTCAGTCCTAGAATTTGGATATTAAGTGTAAACTTTTTGGGATATTTGTATTCAAGCCCCCAGGTTTTTGGATATTACGTTTATACACCTCCCAGGCGCGTGCTAGTCACGCGCCCTGGTGGGCAATTCGCAGGGAAACCATGACGGGTTTTGTTATTTGTATTAAGTCCATTAAATTGCATATTTAGTTATATTTTTTGTGTGAAATTTGCATTTAGCCCCTGGATGTTTGGATATTCGCACTTATACCCCTGCCAGGCTTAATATTTTTGTGTGCTTGTCTTATTTATTTCACGCATCATATTAACTCCAAAAATTACCAAAAAAATCACATAGGACCCTGTTAACTTGCACTTTCACGCCATATTTTCATTTTTCATTTTTGTTGCATTTTCATATTTATTAAAAATAAAAAACATGCCATTTCAATATTGTCTATCTTAGAAAATACCAAAAATACTAAAACACCTTAAAAAATTTCCAAAAAATTACCTAAGGTCTATTTTATTATATTTTAGTGTCAGTCTAAAAACTACTAAAAATTCAAAACCAAAACCTTAAAATTAGAAAATACTTAAAAACTTCAAAAAAATCTATAAAATTATAGAAAAATCTAAAAAATATAAACTCAGGCCTTGTAGGTTCCCCATTTTATTCTATTTATTTTAAAATTAATTTGAGAACATTTTGTGACTGTTTGATATTTTTCCTTCTTATTTTAATTTCAGCCAGAATATTAATTCACTGTTTTCCTTTATTTTGCCTTTTTAAAATACCAAAATATTCTAAAAAATACCCAAAAAACACAAAAATAGTAAAGAATTATAAAAAGATCAAAAATATTTTATTTTGTAATTTTTGACTATTTTTCCTTATTTTTATAAATATCATAGTACCTCCTTCCCTATATTATATATATATTCCAGTATTGAAAAAGAAAATAAAAAAATATAAAATATAAAATAAAAAAATCAAAAAATTGAAAATCAAAATATAAAATTAAAAATTAAAATAAAAAAATTAAAAAATTAAAAACCCACAAAAATTTGCATCTTTGTAGACATTTATTCACATTCACATTTTGCGCATCATTGCCTTGTTCTACCTTGTTTGCTCCCTGTGTTCGAACTCTCTACATACTTACACCTATACATCTGTCTGTAGAGTTAAAAATAAATTTTAACTTCACATTTGCTTGTCATTTCTTGATATTTATATTGTGGGTTAATTGTTGATTTTGGTTGAAATTCATATCGGGTTGCCATAGCGACGGTTGTCTCCGCTTTGTGTGAGACACTATTTAAACCCCGTGAATTTTGGCCAAATCACCATCCAAACAGTTACTATTCACAGGGGGTTACTCCAATCCAACCCAATAATCAAACGAGCCCAAAGGCATGTTTGGTTGCTAGGTTACTCCAAGGTAACCTGACATACCCCCTGCTCTCACCCTGCATTTTTTGGTTGGAATTAGTTGTATGTACCGTATAATTTCTTTGTTATAATATTTTTTAACCACGTTCAAATAAAAATATATATAAAAATATATTATAATCATTAAAAAGTTTATAAAATACATAATCAATGTCACATCACGTCACATTTATCATACCAACCCTCTCCAACCCTCCCAACCATCCAAGCAACTACTATTCATAGGAGGATACCCAATCCAATCCAACCCAACCCAACTCAACCCAATTACCAAACAAACCCGATGAGTTCTTGGAAGAGTAGTCCGTTCTTTTTTTTGTAATTTACTCTATAATGGTCCGCGCTCTCCGATGCACTCCAAGTGAAGGCTCCTTTTCTATTTTTTTCGCAACGCGAGCCCCTTGTCTTTTCCCGTTCTTTTAATGCAAGTCCATTGACCAGGCTCCAAATCCAGATGCCAAAGATGTCAGGTGAGCACATGGAAACCAAGGACCATAAAACAAGACATTAAAATTTGGTATTCATGTCTAAAACAGCTGGGAGGCACCTGTTCCGCGACATGCACAACAGCAGTAAGACGATCTTGTCGATCTTCTGCGAACAGTCGCAAGCTGAACTCGACCACACAGCTGCAGGATCGTGCAGATTTACAAGTTGGTTATATGGATTGAATGCTCCAGCAAAAAAACTATTTCATGCGTATACAGTTGGCATGAGGGGGTTGTGGGGCTCTCTTCATCGAGTTCCTTGAGGGATGCCATGATTTGTGCTTGGATTTGGAGATTCCTCAATGGGGATTCCTCTATCTAGGCTGCTTATATGCGTACTAAGTATCTGAAGGAGGTATCTTTCTGGGACGTCAATGCTTCCCCGTCTTCTTCCTCCAGAATTTGGAGAGCCATGTTGCATCTAAGGGCCAAGGTCCGAGCAGGTATCGAAGGTGACTATCCCTCCCCTACTTGGGCTCCCTCCTCCAAAGGTTTCTCCTTCAAGAGTGCCTATGAACTCCTTCGTCCCCGGGGCTCTATTGTTGGCTGGTATTCGATTGTTTGGAACAGGTTCACCCCTCCCAGATGTGCATTTACACTCTACCGCGCTGTTACCGGCCGTCTTCCCACCCTCGATCGGCTCAGCTCCTTCGGATTGGACCTCCCCACTTCGTGCCCCCTTTGCTCCGTTCATCCAGAAACTCATGATCACCTCTTGTTCACTTGCTCCTACTCTTCGACGGTTTTGCTTGGAGCACGTTCGCTACTGGGGATCGCTGCCCCTCCTTCGAATCTTCTTCCGGATATTATCTCATGGATGCTTACCCAGCTCACCTCCAAGGACAGAACTGCTGCTGCTGCTCTTCTCGCCCTCACGGTTTGGCAAATTGGGCGGGAGCGCAACAATGCCTGGGCTTCATCACGGTGTCAGCCCCCTGATCGCTCAATTGAAGATATTGTCATCAATTTCAAACTTAGAAGATTTTTGTATGGCTCCCAGGTTTTGGCACGGGTCATACCTATACTTTGTCATGTTGCGTTAGAAGTTAACCGTGCTCTGGGAGCCTTAATTCTTTTTTGTATGTATTTTGGTTCGGTTTTTTGGAAATATATAGTTTACCTTATTTATCAAAAAAAATTACGCAGAATGTTTCATCAGTAAGAGGTTGCGATGATCGATAACAAAACCTGAGCCAGTTATTCTTCGCCAGACAACCAGCTGGGAATCTCCGAATCAGTCCTTCAGATAGCTGAGAAATTAAAAAAAAGAGTTTAATGGAGCTGCCCCTTGCGGGCAGCCAACATGGCTGCCCCCACGCCGTTTTCGGCGCTTTTTTTATTTTAAAAAATATCATCATGTATATTCATCCCTATATTCCTTATATATGCCATTCGAATTTCGTCAGAAACAGAGACTCCTACGGCCTCAATCGAGGCAGTCATTTTTTAACGGTAACATGATTTTTTTTAAATCGACACCATCTCGAAAGAGGCCGTAAGAGTCTCTGTTTCTGAAGAAATTCGAATGACATATAGGAGGGATATATGGATTAATATATATGACGATATTTTTCAAAATAAAAAAATAAAAAAAAACGCCGAAAACGACGGGGGGGGGCAGCCATTGTTGGCTGCCCGCAAGGGGCAGCCCCATTAAACTCCAAAAAAAATCAGACCAGTTGTGTTACTTGTGTATATGCGAAGCGCTGAACTGTAAAAGCTCAAACCATTTGTGTTGCTGAACTGAACACCTCTCGTGGGACCTAATCATCTCGAAATTGGCAGATCAGCTCGTAAAATGATGTGCAGAGTGGATTTACAACTCAGATTCAGTACTGGAACGAGAGATCGTGTTGCGTTTCCTCGCTTCTTCGAAGTGCGAAAAACTCAAACTGCCAACAACATATGATGGTTTGGGGCCAGCCTTGGCCCTTGAGATTAAGATCTCAAGAGGTACGTGCTTTAGGAAACCCATGGAAAATTTGATCATTTCATTCCAAGAATACACTCTTTTGTTCTCTATTGGAAAAAGTATAGATAGATAGACCTGAATGACATGTTCTTCCTCCATCCACTTTCGAAAGGAGACGGAAGTCGCATGAGCGCCGGTTTTCACTCTAGACTAGGCATGTGCATTACCTCAGCTGCTCCGCCGATTTCATAGAATCTACTTCAGATGCGGTTTTGATGAGAGAGGGGACCTGATGTGCACAGTAGGTAGCATCCCTGAAGGTGGAATGAACAACTTCTAGGGTTTAGGCCACCTATGTCGCATCCACCTCTCGTCGCATCCTGGTTTTGATCGTTATGCTCTCTCTCTCATCCTTAGGCCCTGTTCGTTTGGGGTATAAGGAGGAATGGAATAAGGGGAATAAGCCCCCAACACGCTTCCCCGTGATACGACTACTCCCCATTATTTCATCTTATTTCACTCTTATTCCTATCCTTATCCCACCTTACCTACCTTTATTTCACCTTATTCTTCTTATTCTTATCCTCCAGCCGAACGGAGAATAGACCCTTATTCCCCTTATTCCACATCCTTATTCCTGCTTATTCTCCTACCGAACGGGCCCTTAGATTCCTATCCAATGTTCTCACATCACCTCAAGCGTCACTATTACAAGATGTGGACATGAACACAAAGACCTTGTGAAGGCAACACTAAAGAAAGGAGTTGAAGAACTCATTGATTCTTAGATCAAGGGTTTGAAGAGGAATGCAAAAGCTACATGCCGTAGTTGGTGCCCTATTAGGACATGCTACAACCACCAGCGTCTGGAGTTCCGCTTTAGGGGCCCTGGGCGGGGGCTGGAGATCTGATGAGGCATGTGCATGGAGCCAAACGAGATCGAGAAGGTCTTGGTGCAACTAGGGACGAAGCCAGGAATTTCTACTTGGAGGGACCAAAATTATTGAGACTATATATATAATTTATCTTTGTTACTACTTCTCATTGTAATTATTAAAATGTGTTTATAAATGTATTTCACAAATATATCATTGTAAACTTATAATTTCACATAAGTCCCAACAAATATTGTGTTGACAAAAAGATCATTACAAAATTCTTCAAATCAAAACACTTTCATTAACACGATGTTAAGTTATACCATTAAATTTTCCGTGCAGAGAAGTTCTATGCTGAGAATGTAATCCATCTTACTCGGACTCTTCTCGAGTCCTGGTTGTAATGATTTTTCTTTTTTAATATATTGGGGTGGGCACCTACGCCTGTTTCCCCCTTTTGGCTTCAAAAAAAAGTTATACCATTAAAATTAAGATTTTTAAATAAGTAATATTATATCACTTCTAATGTAGGAACTTACATGAGATATATATGTACCCGTTTTATATAATATTGTATATGTGTATGTTTTAGAATAGATACATAAATAAATGCACTTTGATGTCCACATATATTTGTGCATGTATTTGTATATTTGTTTTAATATATAGCTGTAGATTTATTTTTAATTACAAATAATAAAGTCATTTATGTTTTTTATATATTTGATATAGTTTTTAGGAAATAAATACATATATTAGTTTTGTATCATAATAAGTTATTCAATTCAGATATAACACATCTCCTAATACTATGGTCTCCTTATCAGGATATGGACAACAACGTAACTTTCGTGGAGTGCCTAACACATCAATTCAAGATGTTGATTAGAAATAAGCGACAGTTTTCACTGAATATTTCTCTTTTGTCAAAGTTATATTTTTTCTTGTGATATTGTAAACATTGAAGTGGATTTTATATCTTATATATAATTTTCAAGATATGGTAATACATCATTCATATTCGTTGATATCAAAATAGACATCCATAATTATGTAGATATATATGGAAATACTTATACGTTTTTCCATAATTGACCATTTATATTATCATGTTGGTATCTTTTGTAGAATGATATTAGTCTTTATACTCTATATGATTATCTTAATGATATCGTCATGTTGGATAGCTAACTGGCTGCCTCTACCCCATTTTTCGATGAAATTTAGTTTTTTTTTGAAAAATACCATCATGCATTTTCATCATTATATCCTTCTAATATGTCATTCAAATTTCGTCAAAAATAGAGACTCGTATGCCTTCATCTAGAACAAGTAATTTTAACGGTATTAGAATTACTGTAACCGACCTGTTCTAGATGGAGGGCATATGAGTTTTTGTTTCTGACAAAATTTGAATGACATATTAGAGGGATATAGTGATGAAAATACGTGATGGTATTTTTCAAAAAAATCAAATGTCGAAAAATGATGCAGTGACAACCAGCTGGCTACCTTGAGGGAGCAGCCCCATTAAACCCTTATATATGGATATATCGATTTAGATATAAATTTTTATTGATATGAATGTAATATCGATATTTGTATCCATTTGAAAACTGATGTGGATACGGATGTCAGAATTTGTATGATATTGATACGATGTCGTATTAGATACATATGTATTTATATCTATACTACTTGTAAATGGGAGATGGGGGGGGGGCATTATATACAACTTATTATTTTCTATAGTTAATTATTTCACATATAAATTATATTCTATTATAATAATTTATTATATACAAAGATTTAATCGGGAGACTTGGGAGGGCCAAGCCCCTTCCCGCCCCCTTGTCTCCGTCCCTGGGTGCAACCAAGGGAGATGGTACACACAAGGTAGGCTAGAGGTGGCGATGGGAGGTTAGATATGAGCCCCGATCTAGGAATGCTGCTCTAATACCTTGTGGAGAAGAGAATGAAATGACTTGTATTAATTTATGGGCCTATGATTTCTTATATTGCGTGAAACCCTAGAGGACTAAAAAGAAAAAAAATACATATATACCCCGAAGGGGTTACAAGACAAAAACAAGAAAAAAGAAAAAAAACTCAATAACTCTAACAAGACCCATACCACTTTGATTTTTGTTATGACGAACAACTTTGAATTTTGTTTCTAAACTTGAAGAGTTTGAATTTTGGTTCTAAAATACATTCGATACAAATGACATGCATATTACATTTTAGTTGTAGTTTACAGTTATTGTGAGTAAATCCTCTCATTTGACATATTTTGCCTTTGTAGCATTCTACTTAGAAGCATCTTATTTATCTACAATTTTCTCTCTTTATGTTCCTTTAATTTTTAAACCAGCAATTGAGGACAGGGGTAAATATGGTCTATTTGTGAAGATAGGCTTAAAGAAGAGTACATGGTTTCATGACAATATGAACCATATTCATCTAACCAAGATGTATGTGTTGCCCTTGGGTATGGGAGTTGCAAGTTAGATTCGGCTAGTATTGATCAGACGATGACAATGGTGAATATTATGGAGGCAGTGAATTTGAAAAGGTGGCAACTTGTTAATATTCTTGTAATTACATCCACGTTTATTATATGTGCTTCTTAAGCAATCAGAAAGAAAGTCGGTGTAGCAGCGATCGAGAATAAGATGAGTGAAAATCGCTTAAGACGGTTTGATCATATGCAAAGGAGGTCAGCTAATATAGGGTGGAGTTTTGGGTCAGACTGTGCTAAACCAATTTAGTATGGAGACAGAGGAATTATTATTGGGGGGGGGGGGGGGGTGTTGGCAGATTTCATTAAAGTTGCTTGACAGTATAATCGTCTAAGTATTTGAATCGCATATTGATATCTGATGAAAATTGAGGACCTTCCTGTAAATCACTCTTTAAAAATGTTAGTCAGATGCATATATGTGTTCCAATTATTATGATTTTTACGCCAACAGTAGTTCTGCATTAGAATATAAAGTAATTGAATTCAGATCAGGAGTCCCGAACTTCATAAGCTTCAGTGCAATTTATTCCAAAAAAATCTGATCTGAAAAATGTTGACAACGTGTTAGAATCCTCAGAAGTCAGAACTTGGCCACAGAGCGCAAACTTTTTTTTGGAATGGGTACCTTTTGATAATTATTTAAAGGGATTTTATCAGTTGTGCCCCTCCGAGATATCGCAATATCAGTTATGCCCCTATCTTTTTGGTAATATCAGTTGTGTCCCCGACTTCTTGCCAATATTTCACTTGTGCCCCGGGGACACAACTGATATTACCAAAAAGATAGGGGCATAACTGATATTGCGATATCTCAGAGGGGCACAACTGATAAAAACCCTTATTTAAATTCCATATCTTTTTCTGTAATTTATACATAGGATAATATAAAAACTAGACCAATGTTGAGAGTGGGATTTGAACCCACGCCCTTTCGGACCAGAACCTTAATCTGGCGCCTTAGACCAACTCGGCCATCTCAACTTTGATGTGCGAGAAAACAAGTTATTTATTATATATACAACAATGTCACCATCATCATCTTTTCAAAATTTCTTTTCTTGTTTAAAAAATTTTTATGATTGCATTCACCCATTCTTTACGTAATTGTCACAGAATGAATGAATCTATTTAATGTGCCTATTTTATTTATGTGTAAATCATCTTTTAAATAAATTTATAAAATATTTCTGCTATTATCCGCACTTGTTTTAAGGATATGATAACACATTTCTCATGTTCATCAATATTCGTATCTGAATGTGTATTTATATTTTAAGTGGATAAATATACGATTGTTCCTTAGTTCTTATATTCCTATATGTATGCGATTGCTTTCATCCCTAATATTCCGTAACCAACATGTATATTATGAACTCTATGTCATATTAAAAATTCAACCGGTGCTCCAAACAATATCCTAGAGACTACTTTTCTTATAAATTGTATTTCGTAGTAAGATAATAATTTTATCGGTATGTCCTACGGTTGGAATACGAATAATGGTATCAACTGGTATTTGATTTGATACATTATGGTTGGTTACGTTGGCGAATTAGATGAGGATACATAAACTGAAAAAGAGGGATTCAAACCCTCACTAAACAAAAGCCTACGTAGCGATTCCAATGGTACATCTTCAACTACTTAGGCATTTTATATAATAATAATAATAAGAGAGCCGAGAGCCTAAACTCAGGGGTGTAGGTGACTCCCTACATCCGGCTTTTTTTCATTGATTTTGGGATGGATCCCTTTTTGATAATCATTTAAATTCCATATCTTTTTCAGTAATTTACCCATAGGACAATATAAAAATCCAACAGCTGTTGAGAGTGGGATTTGAACCCACACCCTTTAGGACCAGAACCTTAATCTGGCGCCTTAGACCAACTCGGCCATTTCAACTAAAATGTGGTGAATTCAAGCACCTAAATTATATGTACAACAATGTCAGTATCATCTTTTTCAAAATTTCTTTTCTTTTTTAACAAATTTGTATGATTGTATTCACCCATCCATTCTTGACGTAGTTGTTACAGAATGAATCTAATTTAATATTTCTGTTTTATGTATAAATCATATTTTTAATAAATCTATAAAATATTTATGTTATTATTCGTATTTGTTTTATATTCGCACTTGTTTCAAGGATATGATAAAACATTTCTTATATATTCGTCAATATTCGTATTTGAATTTATATTTATATTTTAGATGTATAAATACGTGATTGTTCCTCAGTTCTTATACTCCTATATGTATGCGACTGCTTTCATCCCTACTATTCCATAACCAACATGTATATTATGAACTCGATGTCATATTAAAAATTCAACCAGAGCTCCAAACACTATAGACTACTTTTCTTATAAATTGTATTTTTTAATAAGATAATAATTTCATCGGTATGTCCTACCCTTGGAATAAGAATAATGATATCAACTGGTATTTGATTTGATACATTAGGATGGTTACATTAGCAAATTAGATGAGGATACATACACGGAAAAAGAGGGATTCGAACCCTTACCTAGCAATTCCAATGCTACACCTTAAACTACTTGGACATCTTATATAATAATAATAATAATAATAATAATAATAATAATAAGGGAGCCGAGAACCCACACTCGGGAGTGTAGGTAACTCCCATCCGATCTTTTTTCGTTATTTTTGGATTTTTTTTAATTGAACTTGAGGGGGATTTGCTTAATATATTGAGGGAAATATGTGTTTCAAGTTTCATGCAAGGCAAATATTTCTAACATGTTAATCTAGAAGAGGTAAATTCAACAATTCTACGATCGCTATAATTTTATAGTCTTGATGGAGATGATAGAAGTCCCGAATTAAGTTAATTTTGGAATGTCATTTTGGTGACATATGGTGATTTAATTCCCTAATGTTTAATTAAAAAATAAAAATAATAAAAAAGAGCTGAGTGTAGGTTCTCTTTTTCCCTATAATAAGGGAGCTGGGAGCCTACACTCGGGGGTGTAACTCCTTACACCCGGTCGAGTTGGTCTAAGATGCTAGATTAAGGTTCTGGTCTGGAAGGGCATGAGTTTAAGGGAGCGTGTCGTCTACTGTAGAGGGCACTGCAACAGATTCTGCAGCAACCGCTTGAGCCGCTCGATCGTGATCGGACAGTTCACACGATTTCACACTTTTTGTGAGCCCGTACCATGCAAAATCATGTGAACCGCTCGATGAAGATCGAGCGATTCAAGCGGTTGATGTAGATACAACATTGCAGCAGACGATCCATGCTATGAGTTTAAACCTACTCTCAACAGTTTGCCCCTTTATTATATTATTCTATGGATAAATTACACAAAAAGACGTGAAATTTGAATAAATATAAAAAAGGGACCCAGCCCCCCAAAAAGTTGCGCTCTGTTGCCAGATTTTGAGTATCGTAAGTTCCTAACACGTTGTCAAAAGAGTTAATTTTCCACTTAAATGATAAAATTAACTTCACAGATTTGATTTATGTCATGAAAATTTCTGATTGGCAGCATCTGATTAAATGTATGACAATGTTTGGTGTTACTATTCTCGTCATCAGAACTTGAGGTATCCTGCATCTGTTATAAGTTATAACAATAACAATAACGATATCAGATAACTAATCACGTATTTGTTATTGAAACTTTATATTACATGTAGGTAAAGTTACCTACTTCATGAAGCAGACTCTCTTTCCTTTTATTGGAAGAGGAAAAGTTGCCTACTTCATGAAGTAGGTAACCTTACCTACTTCATGCTCATTTTTTTACTAATTTTTTATTTTTTTTTTATAAAAGATCACCATGGATTTTCATATAACTATATCCCTTTAATATGCCATTCAAATTTCACCAGAAATAGAGACTCATATACCCTCCATCCAGAACAAGTCGATTACAGTAAATCTAAGACCGTTAAACTTACCTGTTCTAGATGGAGGACATAGGAGTCTCTGCTTCTGACAAAATTTGAATGACATATTAGAGGGATATAGTTATGAAAATTCATGATAGTATTTTTCAAAAAAATAAAAAAAATTGATCAAAAATGTACATAAACTACTTCATGAAGTAGGCTCCCTTTCCTCTTGTTGGAACATCTAATTTGAATGATATTTAAAGCTATCGCTATAACAACAAATTTTTTAACATGGGTAATAGAAATAACATTCATGATGAGTTACCTTGGTGTATGTTATTTGCTGATGATATTGTGTTGATTGACGACATTAGAGATGGAGTAAATGAGAAGCTCGAGGTCTGGAGACATGAGTTGGAGAGTAAAGGATTTCGTATAAGTAGAGCTAAGACAGAATATATGGAGTGTACCTTTGATGGAAGCAATGGTGAAGGAATTGAGGTGAAGATTGGTGATGATAACATTTAGAAGAGAGATTCTTTTAGATATCTAGGATCTATTTTGCAACATGATGGGGAAATTGATGGAGATGTTACTAATAGAATAAATGCAGGCTGGCTAAAGTGGAGAGGAGCCTCTGCTGTTCTCTGTGATAAGAAAATTCCTTTAAAAATTAAAGGAAAGTTTTACAAAGCAGCCGTGAGACCTGCTATGCTCTATGAATCTGAATGTTAGCATGTGAACCATAGACATATGCAGAGAATGGTTGTAGCAGAAATGAAAATGCTAAGGTGGATGTGTGGACACACACGTAAAGATCGGATTCGGAATGATGCAGAAAGTTGGTGTTGCTCCGATCGAGAATAAGATACGAGAAAATCACTTAAGATGGTTTGGTCATTTGCACAGAAGATCATCTGATGCACCAGTTAGGAGATGCGAGTGTTGGGATGTTGAGCCGGCTAAGAGAGGGCAGGGACGACCCAAGAAGTGTTGGAAAGAGACCATAAGAAGGGATCTTTGTTTTGTGAATATAAGCTCGGGATTGACCCAAGATAGATCTGAATGGAGGTGAAGAATCCATGTACCCGACCCTACTTAATTGTGGGAAAAGACTTTGTTGTTGTTGTTGTGGGTAATAGAAATAACATATCTAGAAGTCAACAAAACAATATATATATATATATATATGTATGTATGTATGTATAAATATCTGAATCTATTGCGGTATTGTATTCAATTGGTACATATTTTAACATCAGTATTTGTATCTTTTATAAAATGGATATGGATATAGATATCACGTTGATATATGTATTATTAAACATATAAACACATATATAGAGTAAAATGCTCCCCTCGAGGGAGCTAACTTGGCTTCCCTCACCTCATTTTCTCCATTTTTTTATTTTTTTGAAAAATAATTCTGTGAAAATTCATCACTATATCCATACATTATGTCAATTAAGTTTCGTGTGTTTCGTGCGAAACAGAGACTCCTACAGCCTCCATCTAAACAATCATTTTTTATGGCATAAACCAATTCATATTAAATATCTTTTAAAAAAGCAAATCTAGCCTCGTCTTAGGTGTACATTTTTAGTCTAATAGCCATCGAATATAAAAGACTTTCAAATATTTCAAAACAGTATCCACAAACTGATAAAATTCTTCTTTAGTTAACATCTAGATTTTGTGAAACTTACCACCAACATTTTAAATTTGCAATCATCTATTGTAAAATAAAATTTAACAATGCCCTAGAGTACGGGTGAAATGTAAACTGAAATCACATGTTTTTAAATTTTATCAACAAATAATCACCAAAAGCTACCAAAACTGTATAAAACAGATCCTTAAATTCCTGGAACTGAGCTACATCTCTATCCCTTGAAAATCTGGATGGTTGAATCCTCCTATTAAGGAAACAAGAGGTACTAAAAAATATTTCATAATTATTTAGTGGTTTCAATCTAACCCATTCATTTTCGATCTCACGAATGAGGTTGATGGTTCACCACAATAGTGGTGAGACTACACCTCATTTGAAATGATCCATATAGAGAGAGGGCTTAGTCATGTAGTCCTGAACCATCATTGGCTGACTATTGAGCATGCGATCTGAACCTTTCATTTTTTATCTAAAAACATCATCTATTGCATGAAACAACTAAGTTGTTTTACCAAAAATAAAGAATTTTATTAGTTGTCTTTTTAAATGTTTAACAAATAGGTAATACAATTTATACTATTTAAGAAGATTTTTATGAGATGTTTGATTAAAATAAGAAAGTTTGTAAATAGGTAATATAATTCACTATTTAAGAAGATTTTTAATAGAGGATTGATTTAAAAGAGGAAAATCCGTAAATATTTGTTACAAATACTTGATTTACATTTAGTAATACATATTCATTTATTACGTATTTTTGTATTAAAGTTACAACTATATAACCAAAATTTACTACAAATATTTCGTTATGGATCTCTTTTTTATTATCATATATCCTTTACTGACATCTTTTATTATTACAACTATACAACACATTTACTAATCCACGTTCTTTGATCTACATTAATTCTGCAAGGTATTTGTGTTGAGTAAAGTTACATTTATCAATCAACGTTTATTTATTACATATACGTGTAGTAAAATTACAAATCTCTTTTTTTATTATTATTGATGTTTTGTTGTTGTTGATGTATTACTTTTTACTAGTGAACAATCAATACTATTGATATAATGTTACTGTTTACTATTGATTGCTTATTGGCGTTGTGCCATTACTATATGGGTAAATTATTGATGATGTGTTATTGTTTACTACTGAATGAATTAAAAATACTTATGTTGTGTTACTATTTACTACTGTATTGTTATTTTGTGCATAACAGGTGAAAAATATGGAAAGTTACAGACGCTTTGAAATTATTTACTATTGATTATGGCAATCAATACTAGTGATATTGCATTACTATTTACTATTGTATTGTTGCTGACGTTGTGTAAAGCCATGAACTTGGCATCCCTCGGATCCTATATCATAAGATTTGACTCGTCAAGAGAAAACCAACGGAATTTGTTTCGTGTGAATCGGACTTCGTTTCAATTTGTTATGATTTTCGAAAGAAAGACAAGTAAGGAGGGTTAAGAAGTCATTAACCCATAATGACTGTCATTAAGACTAATTAAGTATGATTAAAGAAACTAATGATGGATTGAAAACTGCTAATGATCATTAGCAAACACTAATAAATAGTTAGCAAAAGATAAGCATAAGCCACGAAAGTTAAATCACGATTAGTAAAAGTTAATCACGATTAGTGTTAATTAAGCGTCATTAGCGAATCTAGAATCATCTGGAATGTTCTGACTTAAGCCCCAAGTTTGAGATAGGCTTTGGCCAAAACCATGGGCCAAAACCATGGGTCGTTAAACCATGATTAAGGTCTAAACCATGGTTTTCTAACCATGATTAGTGGTTTTCTGGAACCTATAAATACCCCCTACCCATTCATTCTCTACGATTTCCACTACCATCACCACCACCCAAGGGCTAAGATTGAGAGGTTGGGAGAAGGAGTGAGAGGCAGGGAAAGAGCGCCAGCGAAGCGCTGTCGGGAGAACGAGGAGGAGAAAGGTATGATCCTCTCTTAATTTATTTCGTAAGCTAGGATTTCAATTCATCCTCTTTTCTTTCAAGTTTTGTTCTTAATTCATCTTTCTTTGCGATTCCTTTTCTGGTGTGGTTCGAGAAGAAATCTGTGTAACACCCTACTTAGGTGCGGGCGGCTTTGCACGTCAGTGAACCCTATGATTCGTCACACATTCACTCATCTAAGATGCGTGGTGTCTACTGATTCTCCATCGCTTATGTTTCTATTCTTTCAATTATGCTTTTATAGTTATTTTGATGGAGAAATCTCCTACTTAGGTGCGGGCAGCTATTTACGTCAGTGAAACCTTTGATTCGTCACGCATTCACTCACCTAAGATGCGTGATGTCCCGATTCTTCATCTCTTGTTGTTTGAGTATATTCTTTCAATTTTATTTTTGTTTTTCCTCACGATTGATTTTATAGAGGAAACTCTTTTCGTTTTTATTTTGAAATATGTCCTGATATAAGGGAAAACTCTGCCGAAATTTTCCGAGAAATATGTCCCGATATAAGGGGAAACTCTGCTGAAATTTTTCTAAAAATATCACCCCGTATAAGGGGAAGCTCTACCGAAATTTCAAGAGAAAATATGTTTTTGGCGTTCTTCGTGTTCTTCGCGTTCTTCATTCGTTCTTCGCACGTTCTTAGCGTTTTCGATACGAAAATGAAATTCGATCATTTCAGGAGCCTTAATTCATCTTTTCTGAAAACGAAACACGATAAAGCACTGCATACGCGAGAGAGAGCTCAATTACATAACGAAATCCTTTCTTTTGTTGTTGGGTTTTCAAACAAGATTATTGAAATTCTTGATTTTATGTTCTGTGCTATAAATAACCGTAATTTTGGCTATTTTTGATAAAGTCTAACAATTACTTTGTGATTCCCACTAAAATAAGGTTTAAGCATCAAATCGATGTGGTGGCTTTGAACGTTAGGGTTGGGAGTTAAAACATGCATAAATACGAGTATATATGCATATGAATAATATATATGTGAGTCTATACTAAGTATTGATGATTATGCAAATCGAAGACTTAACGAAAGAATTACATCATAGGAATTGATATGTTTGAGTTGGACTGAAAAGGATCATGTGTCACGATAAGGATGACTGGGAGTAGAACTACAGGTCGAGCATGCAACCTTTATGTTTGTCGGAAGGAACCCGTATTGGCGTTTCCCTACCAAGGTGGTACAACGTTGCCCTGTTATGATAAGTGCGTACGAAATGAATGTTTTGCAACGCGTGGTATAGGGAGCCAATATCTTCGGGTTGAACGATGGAAGATGTGGTCGTGACATGTTAAGGAACGGGTGGTTCAATAGCGTCTGGATCACGATAATATGTATTTAAAGCCGCTAGGTTATATGATTAAATGTTAGTCTGAGGTTTTAAGCAACCGACTCCTCGAGGACGGTGTGCTCATTTGTTTTCCAGGCTGAGGGTATGAGACCCTGTTTAATAAAAAAAGGAAATTGTCGGGATAGTGTTAGAGGATTGGTTGAGGTGACGTGCGACAGCATAAGCTTACCAAGATCAACACAATCCCCAATCCCGAAGGGCCCACCGCTTCGAAGTCCAAGAATGGTGGGGTTCCCCTAAACTAATCCCTGACGTGGAATAGAAAAGGAATAGGACTTAAATTAATGAGAAGGAATGAAACTTTTGTGATAACAAGTTTTGTAAAATTACACAATTCATCGATTTAAAGGCATAAAGACACCTGCTGAGGCAGAACTATGGCTTGATGACATCAACAGGATGTTGAGAATAATACTCACGCCAACAAATACTTGGGTGCACTTTACTGATTACTCCTTAGCAGACTATGCAAGACGATGGTGGAGAGCAATTTCAAAGAAATTAGCAGATCCTGTTTTATGGGATATCTTTGAAGAGAGGTTCTGAGCTCATTTCTGTCTCTCTCATTGGGAAGAATTAAAGAGGAGAGAGTTGGCTTCTCTGAATCAGGGTTCTAAGACCATATGAGATTATCATATCCACTTTACTGGGCTACTACGTTACTCACCAGCTCTAGAAGCTTTACCACAAGCGTGTCTTACCGAATTCGTTAGCAGTCTTTAGGGAGATCTACGAGAAAATCTTGCTGGTTTTAAAGCTACAACCGTAGATGAAGCAATGGACATCACCTCTCATATTGAGATAGAGAGGGATGAAAACAACCAAAGAAGAAGTTTTCACTTTAATGGTAGACCATCCAAAAGCAAGGCACATTATAACCGTAGAGATCGTCGCTATCATCCAGTCGGTTCTAATATAAGCTCGCCACAGACTTTGGGGCAGGAATTATCTGGAAGCAGGGGTTTCTCTAGACCTCCACTATATCCTCGCGACTCAACAGCAGGATCTAGCACCTCTGTGGCTGGGTCTTCAGCTCAAACATGAGCATGTATGTGTTTTTACTGTCATCAGGAAGGCCACATTAAGAAATATTGTCCGAAGTTGAGAGGTTCAGGGTTTAAATTAACCCCAATTAACAGTATAACATCCACCTCGAGTAATGGAGTAACACGCGGAGGAAGACATGGTAGAGGTCGGGGCTCAAAAGGAGCATATCCTACACAACAACCACCACAAAGTGTTGCGGATTCTAGCTTGCCTATTCCTAATGGCCTAGCTAAATGCAATCATTGAAGAACAAGCCTACAATTCAGGCACGGTCGTACGAGGTACCGTTACTATTCATGCCTTTTCAGTACATGCCTTATTTGATTCTGGTGCTTCACATTCATTTATTGTTCAACGGTTAGTAACCACTTTGGGTAGGATACCAGTAGAAGTACAACAATCCTATCTTATCAAGGGACCAGGAGGACAACTATTTATAATCCGAGAAATCCTGGATACTTGTATAGTAGCGATAGCAGGACATTAGTTACCTGTTTCACTACTACTAATAGAAATAGAGGACTTTGATCTTATACTAGGAATGGATTGGCTAGAAAGGCATCATGCATGTCTTGACTGTTTTCAGAAGACAGTAACGTTTCACCTTCCTAACTCGATAAAGTTCCAGTTCATTGGAAAGACATCTAATGATAATATCGAATATATCTCTACATTGAAGGCACAACAATTGTTAAAAACAAGGGTGTCAAGGTTATTTAGCTTATGTATCCACTACATTAGGGTCAGAAAGAATGATAGAAGATGTGCCTATAGTGTGCGAATTTCCTGATGTATTTACAAAGGAACTACCTGGATTACCACCTGAGCGAGAGATTAAATTTGAAATCTCTCTTATACCTGATACTCAACCTATCTCTATCCCTCCATATAGGATGGCACCAGCTGAGTTACGAGAGTTAAAGGCACAGTTGCAAGAACTATTAGATAATGGATTCGTTCGTCCTAGTACTTTACAATGGGGAGCACCTGTCTTATTTGTCAGGAAAAAGGATGGGTCAATGCGGTTGTGCATTGACTATAGACAACTAAACAAGAATATCGTAAAGAACAAGTATCCTATGCCAAGATAGATGATCTCTTTGATAAGTTACAGGGTTCGACTGTGTATTCCAAGATTGACTTAATATCTGGATACCATCAGTTGAAGATAAAAGATGTGGATATCCCCAAGACAACCTTTCGAACTAGATATGGACATTATTAATTCTTAATTATGCCTTTTAGACTGACAAATGCCCCAGCAGCTTTCATGGATCTCATGAATAGAGTATTCAAGGAGTTCTTAGATCACTTTGTAGTAGTCTTTATTGATGATGTACTTATTTACTCCAAGGATAAATACATGCATGAACATCATCTCAGGCAGGCACTTGAAACTCTAAGGAAGAATAAACTGTATGCTAAATATAGCAAATGTGACTTCTGGTTATCTGAAGTATCTTTCTTAGGCCATGTTATTTCTGGGGAAGGTATATCAGTTGATCCTACAAAGGTTAGTGCGGTGATGAGTTGGGAACGCCCGAAGACTGTCACGGAAATACGATCTTTTCGGGGATTAGCTGGATATTATAGAAGATTTGTGAAGGAATTTTCACGAATAACATTGCCAATGAATAGGTTGACCCAGAAGGAAGTTCCATTCATATGGTCAGATACATGCGAAACTAGTTTCCAAACACTAAAAGAATGCCAAACATATGCACCCATCCTTACTCTACCCTCCGGGAGTGAAGGATTTACAGTATACACTGACGCATCTAAAGAAGGACTTGGGGCAGTTCTTATGCAACATGGTAAGGTAGTTGCGTATGCATCACGATAGCTCAGGATACATGAGAAGAACTACCCAACACATGACCTTGAATTAGCTGTCGTAGTTTTCGCTTTAAAGATATATAGACACTACCTGTATGGTATTACTTTTGAAATCTTCACCGATCATAAAAGCTTGAAATATCAGTTTGATCAAAAGGAGCTCAATATGAGACAGACGGTGGCTAGAGTTTTTGAAAGATTATGATTGCACTATCTCCTACCACCCTGGTAAGGGGAATGTCGTAGTAGATGCCCTTAGCATAAGAACTTATTCACCTGGGTTGGTGAGTGCTATCCACTTAACAGGTTTACTATCAACGTTAAGTGAATGGAAATCATTTGATAGTAGTGCCGATACTATAACTATTCCTCACCGATACAAACTAGAGATCTGGGATTAAATAAAGAAAGGAAAGGAGGATGATCCAGTCCTTAAAGACTTAAGACAACAACTTGAGAAGAATGAGATAGAGGGATTCCATATACAAGATGGTTACTATATAACCATCACAGAGCTTGTGTACCAGACATACCTGAACTGAGGAAAGACGTTTTACGTGAAGCTTATTGTTCTAGATTATCTATTCATCCAGGAAATACAAAGATGTATAAAAATCTTCATTCATACTTTTGGTGGCCAGGAATGAAGAAAGATATTGCTGAGTTTGTGAATGAATGTTTCACTTGCCAGCAGGTAAAGGCTTCACATCAAAAGCCACCAGGATTATTGCAACCCCTCCCTATACCTGAATGAAAATGGGAAAGCATTTCCATGGACTTCGTTACTGGCTTACCTCAGACGACTGGCAGTAAAGATAGTATCTGGGTTATAATAGATCGTCTGACAAAGGTAGCACACTTTATTCTGATAAGCTTATCTTTCACTCCAGACCAGCTTGCTGAGTTATATATTACACATGTGATTCACCTCCATAGTATCCCGAAGGAAGTAGTTTCTGGTCGAGATTCACGATTCACCTCACACTATTGGGAGAACTTCATGAAAGCTTTAGGAACACAACTATGCTTGAGTGCATCATATCATCCACAAATAGATGGTCAGTTATAATGTACGATTCAGACACTAGAGGATATGCTACGAGCATGTGCCTTAGAATGGAAGGGATCGTGGATTAAACATTTGCCTCTTGCAGAATTCACCTACAATAATAGTTATTTTACAAGTATTGGCATGCCACCATTTGAAGCACTATATGGACGAAGGTGTACTACTCCTTTGTGTTGGTAAGGGGTCGGAATAAAGAACCTTTATGATTCAGATAGACTGCAAGAGACACGGAAAGATGTATAGCTTGCTCGAAAAAGACTATTGACTGCTCAAAGTCGCCAGAAAAGTTATAGTGATACCAGGAGAAGAGACCTTGAATTTGAGGTAGGTGACTTTGTATTTCTCAAAGTATCACCTATGATGGGTGTTCAGAGGTTTGGCTTGCGTGATAAGTTAGCACCCAGGTTTGTGGGTCCCTTTGAAATTATTCAACGGATTAGAAAAGTTGTGTATAGACTTACACTTCTCCACATTTTTCGGCAATGCATGATGTATTCCATGTATCAAATCTAAGAAACTACGTTAGGAATCCAGAGCATAAGATAAGTTATGATGATTTACATGTTTGATGAATCTCGTATTCATCATGCTAAAATTGGTCATTTAGGCTCTGTCCCCCATCATCCTCTTGTAATTAATCATTAAAAGAGCATTATTAGCCATCATGCATGTGTAAATAATATCCGCATTTCATCATGCATAAATTGCATTAAAAATCCCTTGTGTAAATTAGCCCAAAAAGCCGCTAACTTCTTATATTTTTAGTTAATTCATCCTAACTCCGATTGACCCCAAACCACTTCCATTGTGTAGATATTACTAACCTTATTAAATAAAAAATACAAAAAATTGCTAACCCCAATAAGTGTCAAATAATCCCAAAATCAAATTTCACATCTGACGGACTAAAACGAGCATATCTCCCTCATACAGTGTCCGATTTTGGTCTACTCACTTTTAAAGTACTCCATTTTCAAATACCTTCAAAACAAGACCAATTTCATAAAATTCGGAGTACATGTGTGAAAGTTGGGTTTTGGGCCTCTTTTGCGCATTTTAACTTCTTGCTAATTTTGACCTGCGATTTTATCTGCTTAATTAACTCTTTTAATTTTGTTTCTTTTTCATTTATGTTCTTTGATGAAAGTTTTATTAAGCGACGTGAAAATCGAAATCCAGATCGAAAATGAAATCAAAGAAACTGACCAAGTCCGAGTGTCCGTTGTCGGTCTGTACAAAAGTTGTCCGTTTCTTACTTTTATTTTATTTTCCTAAGTTCTTATCCTTTAAAAATCCAAAAAAATTAGATTAATGTGTAAATAATTTTCTTCTTATTTATCGTATTTTTTCTAGATTTTTTATCCCCTCTAAAACCACCAAAAAAATTACAAATCTCAAAAATGCGGTTTTTCGTACACATGGAAAGCCACCAAAAATACCACTTCTCACAGGTGACCTCTTTTGCTCCCGAGTCCTTCATGAAAGTTGTAGATCTCGTCGAGACGAGTAACTTTCGTGAAGGAAATTTTTTGATCCGAGGTCTCCTTCTCCTTCTTCTCCATCATTAAAGTTGAAAATTTTTTGGGGTGCCACGTGGCAGCCCCTGGGCATGCCACGTGGCGCCCCGCTTTCCTCTCTCTCCTGGCCACACCTGGGTCACGTGCCTAGCACGTGACCCCCGTCCCCTACCTCCAGCCGTTGCAAGCCGCGTCCCCCTCTCCTGCCGTTCCTCCTCCACGCCTCCGGCCGTTACGCGCCTCCTCCATCACTGCCGGCCGTTACCAGCTCGCCGCCAGCCCCTATAAAGCCCCGTCGTCACCCTCAGCCTCGGCATCCGCCCTTCCCCTACGCGGCCGGTGACAGCGGCAGCCCACGTCGGCGTGATCCAAGGTCTATCACTGACCTTGCGGCTTCTCCACCAGTAGCCGAGCTTCGTGACCCATCGCCGGTCACTGAGGCGAGCACCGGAGTTGAGTTTCTCCTCCAGCTTCAGGCGACAGACCTCCACCCCCTCTCTTTTTCTTCTCCGTGTTATTTTTGCAGGTACACCTCCGCTTTGCGCGGAGCCACCTCTGCCGCGCCTCAACCTCGCCTCCTCCACTCCGCGCCTCCGCCCAGCCACCTCCGCCTCGCCGGCGCCTCCCAGGTGCTCCGCCCGCCTCGCGCGACGCCGCTTCGCCTCACCAGCCCCGCCTCATCGCCCAGGCACCTCCGCCCGCGGTGCCACCGTCCTTGTCATCGAGACCACCGCCTCCAGGCCGATCACCACAGCTCGGCCGTGTGTCGGCCGAGCTCCGCCCACCCCAGCCCGCGCGTCGCCTCGCCGGGGAGGGCACCGCCGAGACCGCGCCTGCACGCCACCTCCGAAGCACCCCCGCCACGACGCACAGGCGCCGTTGGATCGGGCCCTCCCCCGCCCTTGATCCAACGGCCGTGCTCACGCCACGCGTCCCGCCCCGATCCTCGGACGCCCGAGCCTCTAGGCCCGGCCCGAGCCTCCAGCCTCCGCCCCCGAGCCTCAGGTTCGTCACCCGAACCCCAGGCTCGGGACCCCAAGCCTCCAGGTCCGCCCACAAGCCTCCAGGCGCACGTGCGGGGCACGTGCGCGACTGAAAAAATTGCGCTGAGGCCCTCCGATCTTTCAGAAATTACACAAATACCCCCGGCAGGGCTAAATTACATCTAGGCCCCTAAAGTTTTCATAAATTACAGATAAGTCCTCTCAGGGGCCTCTTTGCTAAGAAAACTTTATTTTATTTACATTTTAGTCCCTAGAATTTCATTTTGTCATAACTTTTTCATTCGGACTCCGATTTTAGCGTATAATATGTCATTTTGAAGCTAATTTCATGCTCTACAACTTAGCATATCTTGTGAACAGATCTGAGGTTGTATACTGTCTATTATCTTCAATGATCTAATTTGACATGCAGGCTCAATTTTGACGTACATGCGCCACATATTGCTTGAGAAGCTATTGATAAATCTTTTGTAGGAGTTCGGATAAGGATTTTACTTTGATTAAACCATTGAAATTACTGTTGTCACAGGAGATTAATTTACATTTATTCCTCTGAGATTTTTGCTGATTATTTGAGGAACTGAATCGAAGATATTTGGAGGCCGGATACTCTGCTTCAATATTCTGAATACTAGTTGATTATTAACCTGAAGCAATGAGTTATGATCAATCCATTTTGATTTGTGGTTAATTTTGCGGAGAGAAAGATCATATTATTTGAGGAGTTAATTTGTTTAAAAATCACAAATCCTGGGCATAGTTCTCTCAATTTATTTTCCTTGCATCATATTCGCATCTTCATCACTGCATTGTATATTTCTTAACACAGAAATTAACCGAGCATTAATCAATTATTAAATTTGATTTAAAACCGCGCAACTAAAAATCACCGTTCCCTGAGTTCGACCTTGGTACACTTACCAAGTAAAAATTACTCCACAACATTCAAAGCTTGTGGTTTTTGATCGACCGATTTTCACCTCCTATACTACAATTCATCGATATTAAAGAGGTGGATTTCGCGCTCATCAAATGGCGCCGTTGCCGGGGAACGGCGAATATTTAGGGTTTTAAATCATTTTTTGTGATTAATTTTTGTAAGATTAATTTTTGTGTATTTTTTTTCTTCTGCATTTTATTTTGCATTTCTCTCTTACTTCTGCTACTAACCGCACAATCTCTCTTCGTAGGGACTTCTGGGAGCTGGATTTTTATATTAAATTAAGGATCTGCGATGAAGACTGAATTTTAATTTTGTGAGAGAGAGTTAGTATAGATTTAATTTTTTGCAATATTCTCAGGGTCCCTCTCTTTGAACCCTTGTAATAATTAAGACTGAACATTCCTGTGGTGTGTCGGGTCTGATTCAACCCCTTCTGTGTGGTTGGGACCCGACTTGAGTGGCGTAGGACTTAGGCACATATACTCTTGCTTGTTTATTATTGATTGTGCTCGTAATCTCTAGGCCACACTTTTTCACTAATTAAACGCACTATAGATCGTTCAACATTAGCCAAATTTTAAATCAATTCTTCCCGCTAATAGAACTATCTGTTTAGGGCGTTTTTCATCTGTGCATATCATTTAGTGTAAATTTAAAATTCCTTGTCTTGCATCCCGCATGAAGAACGCGAGGATTCACTGTAAGTCCTTCTCTTAAGCATGCATCATTGATTTACGCTTGCATTGGCTTTTTCGATTCTCCCTCCTCAAGTTTTACAACTTAGGAATTAACGGAATTGGGACTGCTCGTTAGGCGTGAATCTCTGTGCTCACCTAAACTACAGTGATAACCTTAATCTAAAATTGGGACTGCTAATCAAGGTGACTGCAAATAAACTGACCTAAAATTAACTCTTGTTTGGTGGAGAGAAACCCACTCATTGTTTGTGTAAGGACAAGATCGCACACCTTAGGGTAGAGCCAAAAACCGAAATGCTTCATTCAGACTACTGAGTTTAATATAATTAGCTACTTTCAGTGAGGGTCTCGGGTAGCCGTTTACGGTCCGACTTCCCTTAGCAGAGTAGGTGGTTTAGAGGACACCGCGGAAGGCACCGTCCTCAAGTAACACGGGTAGCCGTTTACGGTCCGTACTTACACCTATACTGGCTGAGAGTAGGTGCAACTAGTTGTATGAACTCGGGACAGTCTTTGTGAAATATTTCGGCACCTAACAGCTCCGCTTAATCTGCAAGATTGTTTTGTCATTAAATTAAAATTGAAAAGATAAGCGGCCGAACCCTAACGTGCCTTCACCAATGTTGAGAGGGTGAATCAACGTGTTTGTTTTGTGTTGGATTTGTGTGTGTCAAAGACTTTGCAATCGCAAGTAAATCGTGGTTCGCTAATCACTCCATCCATCTTGACAAGATGTCGGCACAGTGGTCTTCTTTCCCGATCTCCACAACCATGTCCCAATATTCTTCTTCCTCTCAGCCATCATTCTCTTCCCGCCCATACATCCCACCCTATGACCACTCTTCTTCTTGGAATAGTCCTCTCTCACATTCTGACAATTCTATGGACACGAGAGAGAGACCAGAATCGAGGATGAACAATAGAGTGACCGCTGTTGATAGAAGAACACAATTTCCGGTCACTAGGATCTCACAACCTCTTGAACCATCCTCTACCCAGGATGACTATCTTCTTGAGTACAACCAATTTTCCTTCGACAATCCACGAGAAAACCAAAGTCAAGGAAATACAACTCATGACCATACAACAATGTTTATGAACAATCAATATTCTCCTCGAGGATACATGCCCGAATCACGACACATGGAGACTGATTATACAATCACTAGTCATGAGATGTTTGAGGATGAGATTGCTCGGATTAATCATCGAGCAGACACCTTAACTATGAGAATATATGATCTCATCCAGTCAATGCAAAATTCAGAAGAAGTGAGGCCACCACCATGCGAACCACTGGATCATCACAATCAGACACAACCACTGACCTCTGACCCCCCGACTGACCATATTATAGAAAATACCAAAAAAATTGAAAAATTTGAAAATTCAAAAAAATTGGACAATTCTGAAATGGAAGCATTTTGCAAGAGTCTGATCTTAGAGCTTCCATTGATCAAAGCCATAGAATATGTGCCCGATCTTAAGAGATTTGTGAAGAGTCGACTGAACCCCAAAAAGACGGGCAAGAAACGATCAAGAACCGAATATCATGTCATATCTATGGCTAGTTCTTTGGTGATGAATCATAAACTCAAAAGCCGTAAAGTCAAGCGGTTAACTCGGGTCACATGTGAAATTGAGGATTCTACATTCACTCATGTTCGGTTAGATGACGACTCTACATTAAACATCCTCCCCAAGTCCGTCTTTAACCAACTCAAACTCGGACAACTCAAAAAGACTAGGGTGGTCGTTCAATTACCCGATCGATCTACCAAAAGACCGCGGGGGATCGTTTCTGTCGTCATAAATTTCCGAGGGGAAAAACACAAAGTGGACTTTATTGTCCTTGACATTGAGCACCCCGGAAGGATGTCTGAGTCTCCTATTATTTTAGGAAAGCCATTCTTAGCCTCCGCTAAGGCGATTGTCGATTGCGAGACTCAGGAAATCAAGTTCCCGAACTCGGACCACAATGAACACGAACCCAATGACACATCCGGCTCTGGGGAAAACCAACTTGAAACCAACAGTTATGATCAGGATATTTCACACTATCAGACATCTTCGCATGACACACTGATAAAAACAATAGGAGAGTCACCCAACAAACTGACTGTTGAACAAACTTTGGATTCTCACCACCCTATCACTGCTCCTAGGAAAATTCAAGATTTTGGAGCTTCTGAAGAATTGGACCTAATTTTTGAAGATCACCACGATTATTTCAGTGGTCCAATCTTTGAGTCGGCAGTAATTCATGAGATACTTGAACCATATAAGGAACCGACTCTGGAAACATCCGATGTCACCAAAATTCATGATCACACGAAGGTGACATCAGCGCCCCCAGCCTTAAACCACAGAAACACCAGGAACAATCTCCCTCGACCGAAGCGGTGCATGACCCTTCAAGAATTGGTCGACTTTTATGGGAATTCATCTGATGAGGAACTCACAAATGCCACATCGGTTACTCAAGACAGGAAGATGAAGTCTGTCCAACTTCCTCCCAATATTTCTCAAGGAAACAAACCGACAAAGAAAGTTACCTTTGACCTTAGACATCAGGTGATTTCTGAAGAGTCCTCGTCCGATCAGGATGTGGTTCATCAGATAAGTGCAATAGGTACAGCTCTGATCCAAGGGCACTTACCTCTGATCGACAAAAGTTGGAGATCCTCTGCAGACAACTACTATTCTCCCGAGGATGACTCCGACGATGGCTGGTCTTCTTCATCGACCCCCTCTTCATCACACTCCACATCTCCATACTATCTCCCTCCACACTCCCGCAAGAAGGTCCGTCGCAAACCTCCTTGATCTTGTACATCCACAAATCTACCCGGTTCCCCTTCTGTATTTATCCAATTATATACTTAGGCTGACCTGAACCTAAGTATAGGGGGACCGCTACCATTGTTTATACATCACTTCTCTTCTTTTGTTTTTAATCCCTCTATATTTAGTATGAGCTATGTCAACATTTCACTTTGTGCCATGGGGACATAGCACAAGCTAAGTATAGGGGGGTGTATTTGTATATATTTTATCTACTTTATCCATAGCCCGTACTTTAATCGATTTTATCTAACATCGGGGATGGGTACAAGTAGTGTGTATAATTCCCGTTTTTCAAAAAAAAATGCTTTTTTCAAAAAAAAAAACAAAACAAAAAAAAACAAAAAAAAGAGAAAAAGAAAAGAAAAGAAGAAACACCAAAAAAAATCATCACTCATGGTCTTGCATTTCATCAAGCATTTCATGCATTTCTTGGTTGATTTATTCCTGACACATTCACTATCACTCAAGGCTTGAGGATTTTTGAGGACACTTGATTTCTGAGATCTTGAGATTCTGCGTTAGCCTGCCTTAGTCATTAGGGTTTGGAACTTAATAATCCACACTTCCCTAGTCTGAAAGATTTGAGCGCTATATTGCACTCTTCATCTCTAACATTCAAAAAGAATATGATCAGCACAATCACTTTCACAACTGCATGATTGATGAGATGAGTTGAGATATCACTTGAGGAACTAGGACTAGAGATTTGAGTTTAGACCCGATCTGATGATATTCGAGGATGGGATAAAGTTAATGAAGGCTGCAGAAAACCTGAGTGTCAGCAAAAAAAACCCAGCCAGTATGTGAACAAGTTCATATGCTATCTTTTTAATATTGACCTAAGTGCCAGGGTGTGATGAAACTTAATGAAAATTGTTGATCAGTGTGTGCCAACTTTTGGTAAAAGCAGTGGAGCTAGCCAACAAAAAAAAATGTCAAAGAAAAGCTCTATCATCCAAAGTCAAATTCTAAATGAGCTTCCACCAATGGCGAGTGCTCCCAACATTTTCAAAGTGTCCACTTGGACCAAGCGCTAATTAGGACCAAGGAGTCGGGCTGACACCATAAAAGGGCTCTGCATCGTAAGCGAGACAAGTCTGGGTGTCGAAGGTATCTTAGATACTCAAAAGAGACACACCCCGGTGTACTCCCAGAAAAACAAGTGCAGACGACTCCAAATTCTCTTGACGGACACATTGATCAACAAAATAAAATATACTTGTGTTGAGTCATAAGGCACTCGAGAGGCACCTTGTTCCAATGAAAGGGAGAGAAAATCAGACACAATCCTATGCCCTCCATCAACTGGCCGTCCATCTACACTTTCAAGTCTGACAAACTAATGAGACGATTGACTGAAGCAAGAATAGACCTATTCCCTAGGGTTGAGGGTCAGGTCTAGAGGAGAGTCTCTTGGATTGGAACTTTGGGTGATGCCCCGACTCGACTCTCATGAAATGCAGTACACTTAAAATCATATCCTTATATTATATGTACAAACAGAGAGTCTGAAAATTAGAGAAGTTGGGTTCCTTTTGATTAAAGCTTGGTTGAGCCAGAATTTTAGGATCACTCAAATTAAGGGTCTTCTATGAATTAAGCCTTGAAAATTCACATGCACGGTCAGGGATGTAATCAACTAAGTCATTCATTCATGCTCGGGGACGAGCATGGTCTAAGTATAGGGGTATGATGAATCTCGTATTCATCATGCTAAAATTGGTCATTTAGGCTCTGTCCCCCATCATCCTCTTGTAATTAATCATTAAAAGAGCATTATTAGCCATCATGCATGTGTAAATAATATCCGCATTTCATCATGCATAAATTGCATTAAAAATCCCTTGTGTAAATTAGCCCAAAAAGCCGCTAACTTCTTATATTTTTAGTTAATTCATCCTAACTCCGATTGACCCCAAACCACTTCCATTGTGTAGATATTACTAACCTTATTAAATAAAAAATACAAAAAAATTGCTAACCCCAATAAGTGTCAAATAATCCCAAAGTCAAATTTCACATCTGACGGACTAAAACGAGCATATCTCCCTCATACAGTGTCCGATTTTGGTCTACTCACTTTTAAAGTACTCCATTTTCAAATACCTTCAAAACAAGACCAATTTCATAAAATTCGGAGTACATGTGTGAAAGTTGGGTTTTGGGCCTCTTTTGCGCATTTTAACTTCTTGCTAATTTTGACCTGCGATTTTATGTGCTTAATTAACTCTTTTAATTTTGTTTCTTTTTCATTTATGTTCTTTGATGAAAGTTTTATTAAGCGACGTGAAAATCGAAATCCAGATCGAAAATGAAATCAAAGAAACTGACCAAGTCCGAGTGTCCGTTGTCGGTCTGTACAAAAGTTGTCCGTTTCTTACTTTTATTTTATTTTCCTAAGTTCTTATCCTTTAAAAATCCAAAAAAATTAGATTAATGTGTAAATAATTTTCTTCTTATTTATCGTATTTTTTCTAGATTTTTTATCCCCTCTAAAACCACCAAAAAAATTACAAATCTCAAAAATGCGGTTTTTCGTACACATGGAAAGCCACCAAAAATACCACTTCTCACAGGTGACCTCTTTTGCTCCCGAGTCCTTCATGAAAGTTGTAGATCTCGTCGAGACGAGCAACTTTCGTGAAGGAAATTTTTTGATCCGAGGTCTCCTTCTCCTTCTTCTCCATCATTAAAGTTGAAAATTTTTTGGGGTGCCACGTGGCAGCCCCTGGGCATGCCACGTGGCGCCCCGCTTTCCTCTCTCTCCTGGCCACACCTGGGTCACGTGCCTAGCACGTGACCCCCGTCCCCTACCTCCAGCCGTTGCAAGCCGCGTCCCCCTCCCCTGCCGTTCCTCCTCCACGCCTCCGGCCGTTACGCGCCTCCTCCATCACTGCCGGCCGTTACCAGCTCGCCGCCAGCCCCTATAAAGCCCCGTCGTCACCCTCAGCCTCGGCATCCGCCCTTCCCCTACGCGGCCGGTGACAGCGGCAGCCCACGTCGGCGTGATCCAAGGTCTATCACTGACCTTGCGGCTTCTCCACCAGTAGCCGAGCTTCGTGACCCATCGCCGGTCACTGAGGCGAGCACCGGAGTTGAGTTTCTCCTCCAGCTTCAGGCGACAGACCTCCACCCCCTCTCTTTTTCTTCTCCGTGTTATTTTTGCAGGTACACCTCCGCTTTGCGCGGAGCCACCTCCGCCGCGCCTCAACCTCGCCTCCTCCACTCCGCGCCTCCGCCCAGCCACCTCCGCCTCGCCGGCGCCTCCCAGGTGCTCCGCCCGCCTCGCGCGACGCCGCTTCGCCTCACCAGCCCCGCCTCATCGCCCAGGCACCTCCGCCCGCGGTGCCACCGTCCTTGTCATCGAGACCACCGCCTCCAGGCCGATCACCACAGCTCGGCCGTGTGTCGGCCGAGCTCCGCCCGCCCCAGCCCGCGCGTCGCCTCGCCGGGGAGGGCACCGCCGAGACCGCGCCTGCACGCCACCTCCGAAGCACCCCCGCCACGACGCACAGGCGCCGTTGGATCGGGCCCTCCCCCGCCCTTGATCCAACGGCCGTGCTCACGCCACGCGTCCCGCCCCGATCCTCGGACGCCCGAGCCTCTAGGCCCGGCCCGAGCCTCCAGCCTCCGCCCCCGAGCCTCAGGTTCGTCACCCGAACCCCAGGCTCGGGACCTCGAGCCTCCAGGTCCGCCCACAAGCCTCCAGGCGCACGTGCGGGGCACGTGCGCGACTGAAAAAATTGCACTGAGGCCCTCCGATCTTTCAGAAATTACATAAATACCCCTGACAGGGCTAAATTACATCTAGGCCCCTAAAGTTTTCATAAATTACAGATAAGTCCTCTCAGGGGCCTCTTTGCTAAGAAAACTTTATTTTATTTACATTTTAGTCCCTAGAATTTCATTTTGTCATAACTTTTTCATTCGGACTCCGATTTTAGCGTATAATATGTCATTTTGAAGCTAATTTCATGCTCTACAACTTAGCATATCTTGTGAACAGATCTGAGGTTGTATACTGTCTATTATCTTCAATGATCTAATTTGACATGCAGGCTCAATTTTGACGTACATGCGCCACATATTGCTTGAGAAGCTATTGATAAATCTTTTGTAGGAGTTCGGATAAGGATTTTACTTTGATTAAATCATTGAAATTACTGTTGTCACAGGAGATTAATTTACATTTATTCCTCTGAGATTTTTGCTGATTATTTGAGGAACTGAATCGAAGATATTTGGAGGCCGGATACTCTGCTTCAATATTCTGAATACTAGTTGATTATTAACCTGAAGCAATGAGTTATGATCAATCCATTTTGATTTGTGGTTAATTTTGCGGAGAGAAAGATCATATTATTTGAGGAGTTAATTTGTTTAAAAATCATAAATCCTGGGCATAGTTCTCTCAATTTATTTTCCTTGCATCATATTCGCATCTTCATCACTGCATTGTATATTTCTTAACACAGAAATTAACCGAGCATTAATCAATTATTAAATTTGATTTAAGACCGCGCAACTAAAATCACCGTTCCCTGAGTTCGACCTTGGTACACTTACCAAGTAAAAATTACTCCACAACATTCAAAGCTTGTGGTTTTTGATCGACCGATTTTCACCTCCTATACTACAATTCATCGATATTAAAGAGGTGGATTTCGCGCTCATCAATGTTGAGCTAGACTTGACATTCCAAGAGATACCTATGCAAATACTTGAAAGGGATATCAAGAAGTTGAGAAACAAAGAGGTGCCTCTAGTTAAAGTATTGTGGCGGAACCAAGAGTTTGAAGAAGCCACATGGGAACCTGAGGCAAAAATGAGAGAGAAATATACGTACTTGTTTTAATGATAACACTATCTATTCTGTATATATTCATTATAAATGAAAGGACATTTATTCTTTTTAAGGTTGTTATGTTTCAATCCTCTTTAAGGTTGTTATGCTTGCATTTCTAGTCTCGAGGACGAGACTTCCTTTAAGGTTGTTATAATTGTAAAGCCATGAATTTGGCATCCCTCGATCCTATATCATAAGATCCGACTCGTCAAGAAAAAACCAATGGAATTTATTTCGTGTGAATCGGACTTCGTTTCAATTTGTTATGATTTTCGGAAGAAAGAGACGTAAGGAGGGTTAAGAAGTCATTAACCCATAATGACTGTCATTAAGACTAATTAAGTGTAATTAAGAAACTAATGACGGATTGAAAACCGCTAATGATCATTAGCAAATACTAATCAATAGTTAGCAAAAGATAAGTATAAGTCGTGAAAGTTAAATCACAATTAGTGAAAGTTAATTACGATTAGTGTTAATTAAGCGTCATTAGCGAATCTAGAATTATCTGGAATGTTCTGACTTAAGCTCCAAGTTTGAGATAGGCTTTGGCCTAAACCATGGGTCGCTAAACCATGATTAAGGTATAAACCATGGTTTTCTAACCATAATTAGTGGTTTTCTGGAGCCTATAAATACCCCCTACCCATTCATTCTCTACGATTTCCACCACCACCACCGCCCAAGGGCTAGCGTTGAGAGGTCGGGAGGAGGAGTGGGAGGCGGGGAAAGAGTGCTAACGAAGCGCTGCCGGGAGAACGAGGAGGAGAAAGGTATGATCCTCTCTTAGTTTATTTCGTAAGCTAGGATTTCAGTTCATCATCTTTTCTTCCAAGTTTTGTTCTTGATTCATCTTTTTTCCGATTCGTTTTCTGTTGTGGTTCGAGGAGAAATCTGTGTAACACCCTACTTAGGTGCGGGCGTCTATGCACGTCAGTGAATCCTGTGATTCGTCACATATTCACTCATCTAAGACGCGTGGTGGCTACCGATTCTCTATCGCTTATGTTTCTATTCTTTCAATTATGCTTTTATAGTTATTTTGATGGAGAAATCTATGTAATACCCTACTTAGGTGCAGGCGGCTAAGCACGTTAATGAACCCTGTGATTCGTCACACATTCACTCACCTAAGATGCATGGTGTCTATCGATTCTTCATCTCTTGTTGTTTGAGTATATTTTTTCAGTTTTGTTGTTGTTTTTCCTCACGATTGATTTTATAGAGGAAACTCTTTTTGTTTTTATTTTGAAATATGTCCCGATATAAGAGAAAACTCTGCCGAAATTTTCCTAAAAATATGTCCCGATATAAGGGGAAACTCTACTGAAATTTTCCTAGAAATATCACCCCGTATAAGGGGAAGCTCTGCCGAAATTTCAAGAGAAAATATGTTCTTGGTGTTCTTCGTGTTCTTCGTGTTCTTCGTTCGTTCTTCGCACGTTCTTAGCGTTTTTGATACGAAAATGAAATTCGATCGTTTCAGGACCTTAAATCATCTTTTCTGAAAGCGAAACACGATAAACCACTGCATACGCAAGAGAGAGCTCGATGAGGTAATGAAATCCTTCCTTTTGCAGTTGGGTTTTCAAACGAGATTATTGAAATTCTTGATTTTATGTTCTGTACTATAAAGAACCCTAATTTTGTCTATTTTTGATAAAGTCTGAATAGTTGCTTTGTGATTCCCACTAAAATAAAGTTTAAGCATCAAATCGATGCGGTGGCTTTGAAAGTTAGGGTTGGGAGTTAAAACAAGCATAAATACGAGTATATATGCATATGAATAATATATATGTGAGTCTATACTAAGTATTACTGATTATGCAAATCGAAGACTTAACGAAAGAATTACATCATGGGAATTGATGTGGTTTGAGTTGGATCCTGAAATGGATCATGTGTCACGATAAAGATGACTGGGAGTAAAACTACAGGTCGGGCATGCAACCTGTAGGTTTGTCGAAAGGAACCTGTATTGGCGTTTCCCTACCTAGGTGGTACACGGTTGCCCTGTTATGATAAGTGCGCATGAAATGAATATTTTGCAACACGTGGTACCGTGAGCCAATATCTTCGGGTTGAACGACGGAAGATTTGGTCGTGCCATGTAGAAGCACGGGTGATTAAATAGTGGCTGGGTCACGATAATATGTATTTAAAGCCGCTAGGTTATATGATTAAATGTTAGCCTGAGGTTTTAAGCAACCGAGTCCTCGAGGATGGTGTGCTCATTTGTTTTCCAAGCTGAGGGTTTGAGACCCTATTTAATAAAATAAAAGGAAATTGTCAGGGTAGTATTGGAGGATTGGTTGAGGCGACGTGCGGCAGCATAAGCTTACCAAGATCAACACAATCTCCAATCTCGAAGGGTCCACAGCTTCGGAGTCTAAGAATGGTGGGGTTCCCCTGGACTAATCCCTGACATGGAATAGAAAAGGAATAGGACTTAAATTAATGAGAAGGAATGAAACTTTTGTGATAACAAGTTTTGCAAAATTACACAATTTGTTTGCTTTTCTCTTCTTCGTTACTTAGCATTCGCTAATTTTTATACTATGATTTATGGAAAACCTAACAGGTGTCGGTGAGCCATCGCAAGGACTTTAAAAATCCATCCATCTTACTGATTTAGCGGGAAATCGGTGGTCTTAAGTTCCACACAAGGCGGGAACTCAGTCGAAGTGTCGACCACGCAGAAATCCCAACTAAAGTCAACAATGAACCCACAACAATATTAATCAAGCAATGAAGAATAAATGTGGAGTCAAATTTATTTTAACTCTACAAATAGGTGTATAGTGAAAGTATGTAGAGTGTCGAACTTAGTGAGCAAGCAGGATAGATCAATGCAAAGTGCAAAATGTGATTGTGATGTGTGTCTACAATATGCAAATGTTGTGTGGGTTTTTAATTTTAATTTTTTTAATTTTTATTTTGATTTTATAATTTTCTGATTTTATATTTTCTTTTTATATTTTATAATTTTTTTATATTTTCTTTTTCAATAAATGGAATATATATACAAAATAAGAAAAGAGGTGGTATAATATTTATAAAAATAGTGGAAAATGCTCAAAAATCAGAAAATAAAATGTTTTTGGTCTTTTTATATTTTTATAGTGTTTTTGTGATTTTTGGGAATTTTTCTGAATGTTTTTGGTATTTTTAAAAGTCAAAATACAAGAAAGCAGTGAATTAACTACTGTCCGAGAGTAAAACGAGGATGGAAAATACTAACAGTACCCAAAATTCCTTAAACTAATTTTAAAATAAAGGAAATAAAATAAGGAAAATTCTGAAACAGAGTTTATATTTTTTAGGATTTTTCTAGAGTTTTTTAGATTGTTATGAAGTTTTTAGGGGTTTTCTAATTTTTATGGTTTTTGTTTTGAAATTTTTAATGATTTTTGGAAAATAATTAAAGGATACTAAAATAGACCTTAGGTAATTTTTTTGGAATTTTTCAAGAGGGTTTGATATTTTTTTGGTATTTCTAATGCAAACATTAGCAAAAATGCATGTTTTTATTTTTAATAAATATTAAAATGCAATAAAAATGCAATGTGAAAATATAACGTGAATAAGCAAGCAAACAGGAGCTTAAATAAATTTTTGTGGATTTTTTAGGGATTTAGAGATGCATGAAATAAATAGATACAACATCAAGAAACTACACTACTAGCAAGGGCATAAGTGCAAATAAGCAAACATCCAGGGGCTAGGGTGCAAATTTCATACAAAATATATGACTGGATATTGCGGTTAATGGACTAAATATAAATAACCAAACCCGCGGGGTTACACCTGCAAAAACACCAAACACACGTGCGCAAGCACGCGCGCCTGGCAAGGGCACGGATGTAATTTCCAAAACTGCAGGGGTCCAAACGCAAAAAGGCCAAAGTTTTATAACTGCGAGTACAAACTTTAGGACTAAAGTTAAATACAAAAAGAGCCCGGGGCCCCTCTGCAAAATGCCCAAACGCGCGTGACTAGCACGTGCGCCAGGCGGGGTCCAAAAAATGTAATACAACAAAAACTGGGGAGTCTTTACGCAAATGTTACAAAAATATAATGCTGCAAATGAAAGTTTTGGCGTTAAATAGAAATTACAAAAACACTCTGGGTTAAAGAGCAAAATACCCAAAGCATGTGCGCGATCCAATGGCTGCCGGCTCTTCACTTGCCAAGTCTCGTGCGCAGGTCGCGTGATACCCCTTCGCGTCCCAACGGCCAGGATTAGATGAGGCAGGTGGCGATCTACGGCTGAGGATCTCAAGATCGGACGACGGCTGGCACTTCTGGGACCAAGGCCCGATGGAACGGCCGTGGACCTCCCTATAAGAACAGGGAAGAACACGGCCGATGGCAAGCTTCGGACGTCGATCTGGTGGTGCTCCGGCCGTCTCCTTTGATGCTGCAAGGCGCAAACTACTCCTGGAAGATCCCTTGGTCCACTGGTGGAGCCAAAAAGTCTTGAAAAGCTCCGGTGCTCCATGGCGAAGTTCGAGAAGAAAGTGGGTCCAGGTACCTCGAGTTCTCCAAAATCGACCCGCCAAGGGGGGTCCTTTGAGCTCCTGCACTTGCAAAAATGGATAAGGGAGGCGAGGGCAAACTGCCTCAACCTCCAGTGGGCACGCACAAGGGATGAACGGAGATATGGAGGCTCGCCGGAGCTTGCTCCGGCGAGGATCGTCGATTGTGCGAATCGACTGATGGAAATCGATAATGGAGATGGCTGGATGATACTACAACTCTTGTGAATAAAATGGGCAAAGAAAAAGAGGGAAATAGATACCTCAAAGGACAGGGCATGAGGTGGAAAGTACCTCAACGGTGGGTTCACTGGAGGTGGCTGGAACTCGGCCAAATCAACGACGATTCTCCTCCTTGAAGGGCTGACACTGGAGCTGTCACCTCCAGGTATCCAACTCGAGCCAAAGGGGGGAAAAATCGAGACGAAATGGGGTTCCAACTTCAAATGGAAGTCAAGAGTTGCATATAAGGGGTTGACGGACAGGTGGGGAAGAACGAGGCGTAGCGGTAAAATCGTTGATCCATGGCCCGAGGAGATACATGGGCGTGTATCATGGATAATCGAGCAACAACATTGCAGAAGGAACCATCACGAAAGGAGGAAAGGTGCGGCCTCCAAAAATCCAAGAAGACAGGACAAAAACCACTTGTGACGTGAACAGGAGATGGCTCAGACAGTTGACCTATGGTCAACGGTCAGAGCCACGTGGACCAACCAGGAAAAATCCTGCAAAAAGTCTTTATTAATTCATTTAAAAATAGTAAATGAGTTTATTAATTTTTAATTATAAAATAAAAAGTGTTTATTTTTTATGAAGTATTTTATAGTGATTTTTAATTATTTTTATGAGATATAATTTTATAGGTTACCTTTTATAGCCTTTATAGGTATATTATCTATATATTTTATTACTTTAATTTTATTTTTTTTGTTTATTTTTTTATAAATTTGTAAAGTATTTTTATACACTTAAATATATTTTTATTTTATTTTTTTGATGTGTTTTGTACACTTAATAAAATATAAGTCTGTATTATATAGGTATGTCTATAGGTCCTATACCTATGTATAATATACATGTATTTTTATTTTGTATTTCTTTTAAGTTTTTATTCTGATTTTAATGTACAAATATATTATAGATTATATTTACAAAATTATAAAAGTATAAAATTATAAAAATAATGAATAATAAAATGAATATTTTAATATGTACAAGTATACAATAGGGGTCCAAAACTCAACTTTCAAACCGTAGCTCTGCCAAATGCGAAACCACTGTCATTAAATAGCCTATTTTTAATTATATACAATTAAAGCGAGTTTGATGCATTTGGAGTTTTCATTTGTGAGATACAGGTCTGGGAAGTTGGGATTTTGGATTTTTATTCAGACCATAACTTTTTATCTGTACATTATTTTTGAGTGAAATCAATTTTGTATTTTTCTTTATCTAATTATCTACAACTTTTATGTTCAAAGTTTCTTTATTTGATGCATAAAAAGTAGAACCAAAAATAGGCCCCAAAATGAATAAAGAATGAAATGAAAACAAAGGGGATTTTTATTGTATTCTGGCCCTTATCTCCCCCTACTTTATTCCTTGTCGACCTATTCATCGAGATGCATAGGTCTCGGGGTTTAGGGCCATAAAATATTTACAATATTTTATTCTTTTTCTTTTCTTTTATTTATTCTATAATTTTGGCTTTAATTGCAGTATTTTATACACTATTTACATGCACATGCATGAATGCTAAGATGCTCTAATTAAGGGCATTTACACGCATTTACTAGGATTTTTGAGGCTAAAATGATAGAATAAAGATGATGAAATGTGCATTCATCATCTCCCTATACTTTACCTTTGCTAGTCCCTAGCAAACACTTATGCAATAAGTGTAGAAAAGAAAACAAAGAAAAGAAAAAGAAGAAATGTGGATTAAATTTAATTATCAAACTTGTCTTCACAAAATCAAAGTTTGGAGCTTAAGTCAGACCTTTGGAATTTTAGTGCGGGGGAACCTCAATGAGAACCAGATTTGAAATCCAACAGTCCTTGAGAATCCCAAAACTCTGCCCAAGTCTCCTCAATAGCCAGGTCAGAAATATCTCAACTCATACGCAACCCCTTACGACTATGAAGCTGACTCGTACAGTGTAAGTGATAGACGGTAGCCAGTGTAGCTACCTATCCTAGGATGCAAGACCAGTGTAGTCAAGTCATCCAGTTGCAGGCTCACATATTTGACTTTGGAACTCAAGCTTGCTTATTGACTTTACAACATATGTACATGCTTTTGCAGGTTATTTTTTTGTACATGCAAGTCTCTCTCTTTTTTTCTTTCTTTTTTTTGAAATATTATTCACAGCAGCATTTACATAAGGAGTTTTTCCTCTTGAGGTAGTAGATTATCCCTCTTTTGAAGCTTTATCGTAACCCACAGTCTCCTGTCTTTAGAATTCCTCATCACTGGACGGGTTGGGATGCACTTCCCTCCCTAGAGGAGGACAAGTGTTTCCACTTGTGTGCGTCTCATACTGGCAAATCCAATCCCCTCACCACTCCAACTGAGTCGAGCCATGTGAAAGGTGCAGGTGTCCAAGTTAGGTCATTATCAACAAGAGTCGTGTGTGTGTTCCGAAATACTCTACTTAGGCAGTCAAGAATCCATTGAACCAAGTCTCGCGATCCTCAAAGAATTAAGTCAACTAGACCTGAAGTACCTCAAACCCAATTCCTATAAGGTTCCTGTTATTAGGTAGATTTTAAGGTCCAATCAAGCTCCAATCTCCAGATTTTACTTAGACTCGTTCAACTATCAAACTCGATCCGAAAAATGCTCATGCTATGCAATGCGATGCATAAAAAATTTTTGTGATGCAATTTTCAAAGATTTTGATCTTTTTATGGATTTTTGAAAAGATGATGATGATGATGCGGATGCATTTTTTGTATTTTTCAAAAATATTTTTCAAATGTTTTTGGATTTTAGTTTTGCAAATGTTTTTGGGATTTTTGAAAACAAAAAGATTTTGGATAAAAACTAAGTTAAAATATTTACACAGGAGTACTTCTTATTTATACAAGAAGTGGATTTTAAGAATTTACAAGGGTAAGTGATCAATTTTATATAAAGAATTTTAGGTGTGATGAATGTATTCCTCAAACTTATTTGACACAGGTTTTTTAAACAATTTTTGAAAACTATAGTCCAAAATAATTTTTACAAACATTTTACCAACATGTACACATTTGAAAATCATTTTGCAAAGGTTTTTCAAATAGTATAGATAGATTTTCCACATATTTTTGCAACCATTTCTCGAACCATTTGCAAATCATTTTTCAAACATCTTTATTTCACACAAAGAAACAAATTTTTACAAACCACACATTTTTACAAAGGTTGAAAACATGTAACAAAACATTTTCCATATAGTTTTCAAAAGATTTTTCACAAAGATTTTCAAACTATTTTTCAAACATTTTGCAAAAAAACATTTTCACCTAATTTATTAATCAGTAAATACAAAAAGAATTTGAGGAATGATCACATCTTTTTATTAAGATTTTTAATGAATTTTAAAGAATTATAAGCCATATTATTAAGAAAATTCGAAAGTACAAGTTATGGCTAAAGTATATACACAGTATATACGACCCCCTATACTTAGCTTGAGCTATGTCCTCATAGGTTGGAGAGAAAAGAGAAGACATAACTCGTACTAAGTATAGGAAAGTCTAATGAATAAATGAATGGAGAAATGAACGAATGAATGAGAAGTTGACCTTCCCCCCTATACTTAGGATCAAATAATCCTAAGTATAGCAGACTGTACACAACGCAGGGAGGGTCAAGTGTGGGAATGAACAGATCGTACTCAGATTGTCTCCCCCTATACTTAGGGTAAGATATCCCTAAGTATAGACAAGAAGAGGAGACAATGGAGAGGATCGAAAAGAATAAAACCAACTCAGGGTGCACACCCCCCTATACTTAGCACAAAGTACATCCTAAGTACAGAAGACTGTCAACAAGGGGCGACACCTTTTTGATACAAAAAGAAGATAGAAAAGGAAAAGAAGAAAAGAAGAAAAGGAGAAAAGATATCAACAGATGAAAGAATGATATGGACATATGGATCTGTACAGCGGAAGATGGAAATGATCACCATGTATAAAATGCAGATGATATGAGTCAAAGAACACATCTCATACCAGAAGAATGGGGGCAACGTCAACGGTCGGCAGATCATGATCTAGATATAGCTTCAGGCACTGACCGTTAACACGGAAGGTAGAGGAAGATGATGGTTCGGATATATCAATACTGCCATTGTCATGTACCTTCCTGACCACATACAGACCTTTCCACTTGCTATGTAATTTCCCTGGAAATAATTTCAGCCTGGAATCAAACAACCATACGTGCTGATCGGGCTCAAACTGTTTATGGCTGATATGAGAATCGTGGCATGTCTTCACTTTTTCCTTGTACTGTAGGCTGCTAGAAAAGGTTGTATCTCTCAACTCCTCCAGGACTGCCAACTCTGCTCTCCTTTGTTCTCCTATACTCTCGGGATCCAATAATAACTCAGTAACTGCCCATAACGACTTGTGCTTGATTTCCACAGGCAGATGGTACGGCTTGCCATAGACGAGATGAAAAGGAGATGTCCCTAATGGATTCTTGAAGGAAGTCCGATAGGCCCACAAGACCAAGTCTAAAAGCTGTGACCAATCCTTTCGGTCTGGGCAGACAACCTTCTGTAGGATAGTTTTGATCTCCCTATTCGATACTTCGGCAAGACCATTAGTCTGAGGGTGATATGGCGTGGCAACATGATGGTCAATGCCGAACTCGTCTGCAAGGGCCCTAACCTTGTCATTGATGAAGTGAGACCCCCCGTCTGAAATCAAGACTCTAGGTACCCCGAACCGTGAAATAATATTTCTCCTCAAAAATCGACATACAGTCTTAGCATATGCGGCTCGGGCGGGGATGGCCTCAACCCATCGGCTGACATAATCTACAGCGAGCAAAATTTGCTCAAACCCCTAACTCTTAGGAAATGGGCCCATGAAATCAATCCCCCATGAATCAAAAACCTCACAAAAGTGAATGGGATGCATGTGCATCATATCTCTCTGTCCGCAAGTACCCATCTTCTGACAGTCAGTACATCTCTTCACGAATTCATCTGAATCCTTGAAGAGAGTAGGCCACCAAAGGCCGAATTGAAGCACCTTTTGTGCTGTCCGTCTCCCAGAATGATGCCCTCCTGCCTCAAGCTTGTGGCAGTATGTGAGGACGCTATGCTGCTCTTCTTGAGGAATGCACCTCCTCCAGATGTTGTCCCCTCCTTCATGATAAAGGACGAGATCCTCCCAATGGTAAAACTTGGCCTTCGCCAGGAAGGTCTCGAGTTTCTGCCTGGGCCAACCTGGTGGGACCGCCTTGGTAACAAGATAGTTCAAAATGTCAGCGTATCATGGGAGCGAGGCGATTGCCAAGATCGCCTCATCTAGAAACGTCTCTGTAATAGGTGCGCTGGGCTCAGATTCCTCAAGGTTCTCTAAGCGGGAAAGGTGATTCGCCACCACATTCTTAACTTCAGGCTTATCTTTAATCTTAATATCAAACTCCTGGAGTAGAAGGATCCATCTGGTAAGGCGTGCTTTGACATCCTTCTTAGCCATTAAGTACCGGATGGCGGTGTGATCAGTAAAGATAGTCACTCTAGATCCGAGAATATATGATCTATACTTATCCAAAGCAAAGACTACGTCCAGCATCTCCTTTTCTGTCACAGTATAATTCCGATGAGCGGCATCCAAAGTCCGGCTGGCGTAGTGAATGGCAAACGACAATCCATCCCTCCTCTGTCCAAGCACAGCCCCTACAGCAAAATCAGAAGCATCCGTCATGATCTCGAATGGGAGAGACCAATCAGGTGCTGAAGGACAGGAGCCGTGACAACCATACTTTTGAGAGTCTCAAAAGACGCAAGACACTTATCATCTACAATGAACTCGGTGTCCTTTGTCAACAAATCAGTAAGCGACCGGGCAATTCAACTGAAGTCCTGAATGAACCATCGGTAAAAACCGACATGCCCCAGAAAAGACCGCAATTGACGCAAATTGGATGGTGGATTGAGTTTTCTAATGATATCCACCTTGGCCGGATCGACCTCCATGCCCCTGTTCGAGATGATATGACCAAGGACCATCCCTTGAGTCACCATGAAGTGACTCTGCTCCCAAGACAAGACAAGGTTGACCTTAATGCAGCGCTGAAACACACGGTCTAGGCAGTCAAGACAAGCATCAAACCCGTCACCATAGACCGAGAAGTCATCCATAAAGACCTCTAAACAGTCACCCACCATGTCCGAGAAAATGGACAACATGCACCTTTGGAATGTCGCCGGGGCGTTACATAGACCAAAGGGCATCCGTCTGAAAGTATAAGTCCCAAACGGACAGGTGAATGTCGTTCCCTCCTGGTCTTCGGGTGCAATGGCCACTTGATTATAACCAGAGTACCCGTCAAGAAAACAGTAGTGACTCTTCCCAGCTAGCCTCTCGATAATCTAATCAATGAATGGTAGTGGGAAATGATCCTTCTTGGTGGCCTGATTCAATCGTTTGTAGTCCACACAGACCCTCCAAGAAGTGGGTACTTGGGTAGCGATCTCCTCTCCAGACTCACTCACAACTGTAGTGATACCCGTCTTCTTGGGTACCACATGTAATGGACTAACCCACTTAGAGTTGGAGATGGGTTAGATAAAATCGACGCTCCACCACCTTGATATTTCTTTCATGACCACATCTCGAAGATTCGGGTTCAGTCGTCGCTGGAACTCACGCGACGGCCTAGCGTCCTCCTCAAGATAGATGTGGTGGGAGCACAGAGCCAGACTAATCCCCTGGAGATCATTTATACTCCATCCTATCGCCTTGCAGTTTCTTTCAAGAACCTCCATCAGACGAGATTCTTGCTCTCCAGTCAAACCTGTTGAGATAATGACTGGGTGCATATCTGGCTCACCCGCAAGGAATTTATACTTCACCGACTGCGACAAGAGCTTTAATTCTGGACAACTGGGAGGTGACAGATCTGGCTTCTGATATGTCTGTGTGAAGGCGACCAGGTCTGTATGTGAGAACTCTCATTGTGCATGAGAATCTGATGAAGGGAACCCTGTTGAATCTTCTACGAACTGTACTGGCTCACACTCCGTCCTAGCTGTCGGCTCGGAAGGAATAAGACACGGCAAATATTCATCAAAATAATCCCAATCAATGTCTGAATCCGAGGGATCTGAATTAGAAGAACACGATTGAAAATCATCACCACTCGTCCCACGACTGTCAGACTCAAAGGTATCCTCGTCCAGGAGTTTGCTCTCCACGCTCTCAACTGCCATAAGCTATAAATATGGTGAATCTTCGGGCAAGGCGAGGGCTTGTGCTACAGGATCTGTCCAACTGGATTCATCATCTGTCATCACAAAATCGCACTCCTGGTTGATGTCTAGCTCGACCTCTGTCATCTGCTCAATATCGTTGGACTGCTCTGAGCATGCTAATTCTCTCGCTCCGGTCTCCTCAATCGTCTCTATTTGTATGGTTTCGCCCTCTACGCGAAAACATACCTTCCCACTATCATGATCGGTCACCGCCTTGGCTATGGCCAAGAATGGACGTCCAAGTATGATGGGGGCATCGGTTACTGATGAATCTCCATTTCATCACCTTTATTCTATCATTTTGGCCTTAAAAACCCCAGCAAATGCATGTAAATAGCATCAATTTGTCTATAATAGCATCTACCATTTATTGTATTTCTTGCACATAAAATAAGGTTTTTAATGACAAAATTATAGAATAAAGAGAAGAAAAGAAAAAGGAATAAATAATTGCAAATATTTTATGACCCTAACCCCGAGACCAAGGCCAGAATGGAATTGGTCGACAAGGAATAAAGTAGGGGGAGATAAGGGCCAATAATACAATAAATACCTCATTTATTTATTCATTTATTTATGCATTTTTGACACCTATTTTGTATTTAATTATTTATTCATTAAATAAAAATATTTTGTACATGAAAACTGTAGATAATAATGTAAATAAAAATACAAAATTGAGTTTGTACAAAAATGATACACAATGTACATTTTATACACAGAATAAAATACCAGAATCTCAACTTCACAGACCCATATCTTGCAAATAAAAACTCAAAATCACCCAAAATCACTTAAATTGTATATAGCTTTTCAAAAACTATTTAATAAAATTAGATTTATAATTTTTGGAGTTCATCTATGGAAGTTAGGTTTTTGGCCTACATTGTATAGTCTACCTAATTAAAATAATCAATTTATTCATTATTCATTATTTTCATAAACTTATATTTTTAGAATTTTGTAAATAATATATAGAATACATGTACATAGTGAAATTAAAAGAAAACCAAAAGAATTTGTAAAATAAAATAAGTTTATGTAATACATAGGCAAAATACCTATGTTGTATATGTACATAAATAAAAGGGGAATACATTCTTTAATTATTTTATTATTTCATATTTTTATAATATTGTAAATATTACATATAATCTATTAAAAATACAAATCCAAAATAAAAACAAATAAAATTCATTAAATAAATAAAATGTATATAAAATATAGGTAAAATACCTATAAGTATACCTACATATATATGGACCTATTTATTTAAAAATGTAAATAAATTCATAAAAATTCAATAAAAATATACTTATACTCATAAAAATAATTTATAAATTTATAAAATAAGAAAATAAATAATAAAATAAAATACACAATAAAAATAAATACATATAAATATACTTATAAATACATCATTAAAATAAATTCATAATAAAATTCATCAAAAAAATAAATAAAAATCATAAATAGATACTACATTAATTAATAAATATTTTTTATAAGTAAAATTTAATAAAATCATTTATTATGTTAAAATAATAAGTCAAATCCGTGCAGACGTGGACCAATCAGGTCCCTACGAATGTTGATCGCCTGGTCAACTTGACCCCCTGGCGGCTAAAGTGACGCGGCCCGTCATTTCGGCTCGTCTTCTCCCTTTATTCGTGCTCGACCTGTCCATCCTCTGACATCGCTGCCTTCATGAAACTTGTCCCCCGTTCGATGTACATTCACGCCCTTGCATTTGTCCCCTTGTACATAGCCTTGATTCGCCGCTATGACCCGGTCAATAAGAGTGCCCATCCTGTTCTTAAATAAAGAACCTCCGCCTTCTTCGCAATTTTGGTCAGCCATTACGCGTCTCCCTTCCTCGTATTCGGTCCCGGCAGTGTTCCTTGTGACAGGAGGAGCTCACCAGCGCTTTGAATCGGTCGGAGAAGGCGGTGGTTGCACCCAAGGCCGCCGCTCCAGCGAGGCCTCTGCTCCTTGGTGCTTCACCAGGTATGAGCTGCGCATTTTACCTATTTTAGTTAGGGTTTTGTGTTATTTTTTTATTCGTGCATTTAGATTAGTGGTTAGACCCTAGGTGTAGCTTAGGATGGGTGATTCGTAGTTCGCCGGAGCTCTACTCCAGCGAACATTTCACGGCACCCCTGACATTTTCCGACCACCCGCTCGCCTCCATCTCCTTACCCTTTCATTTTCCCATGCCCCAGGCACCCTCACTCACCCAGATCTTCACCCGATCTGGAGATCATATCTCCTTCTCCCACCCTTCGCCGGAGATCTTCGCCCGAAGCCCCCTTTCTCCCATTTTCCGTTCTGACGGGACGAGGCAGTTTGCCCTCGTCCCTCGTTTCGTCTTGTGCAGGTACTAGGTGCATTGAGGCACCTGGGGGTGTTCTTCGACGCTCGCTGGAGGTACCTGGAGCGCCAACTCGACATCGACCTGGTGGCGATGCTCCGGTGATCTCCTGGCCAATCTGAGGCCTCCTGCGATTAGCTGGAAGCACTTGCAACGTGTTGGGACCCTTGGGAGCAGCAAATAGCGTTGGAGAGGAGAGATCTCGTCGGGAGAAACTCGCCAATGGCGAGTTCTTCCCCTGTTCTTCCAGAGCACCTCCTCGACGTTGGATGAAGAGCCCGGTCCCAGATCAGAAGCCGACCGTTGGATGGAGCTCGTCACCGACCGTTAGATCAGCCAGGCTAATCTAATCTCATCCCTTCATCGGCGAAACGGTATCAGCCGCTGGATGGCCGACACGTGTTTAAGTGAAGTCATCTACGCCGTCGGATCCAGCGCCTTTAGGGATAAATTTCACATATAACCCCCGCTCTTTTTGTATTTAATTTTTAATATTGTAAAATAAATATCACGTTGTAAATAAATTGTAAATTTTGCAGCAGGACCCTTGTACTTCTTTAAATTACACTTTGGTCCCTCTGCGCCTCACGTGCAGTCCCACGTGAGGCATGTGAATTTTGCATGTATACCCTGGCGCTTTTTGTTAATTGTAAATTAGTTCTAAAAATTAAAATAAATGTTTATTTCTTCTGTTAATTTTGCACAGAGACCCCTGTATTTATTTTATTTGAAAAAATGCCCCTGCTAGGTTGTTTAATTTTTGTATCTTTTATGTATTTATTAAAAATACCTATGTAGCTCCTAAAAATCCAGAAAAATTAGGTTAGATGCTTCATGTAGTGTACTTTCACGCCCATATTTTATTTTGCATTTTTTTACATTTAACCTAATTATTAAAAATGAAAAAGGAGCCATTTTTGTACTGTCTAATTTATAAAATACCAAAAAAATATAAAAACATTTTGAAAAATTACAAAAAAAATTGTATATGGTATTTATATATATATATATATATATTGAGTCCAGAAATTGAAAAACCTTAAAAATAAGAAAAAGAAAATAAAAAAATAGAAAGCCCCAAAATCCAACAAAAACTAGAAAAAACCCTAAAAATCCTAAAATATATTTTTCTCTTTTATAATGATCTATATACTAATATTTACTTATTAAAATTAATTTGGGTAATTTTTGAACCTATTTTATATTTTTAAAACCCAAATTAGTTTCGGCTATTTAATTAGTCCCATAATAGGGACGTTTTTGGAATTAAAAATACATAAAAATTAGAAAAATTCCTGAAAAATAACAAAAAAAATTATAAATAAATATATATATATATAAATATTATATTTAATATATATTAAGTATTTATATAAATATATAAATATATCCATATATTATATTTCTCTCTCTTCTTATATATATCTCTTCATATATCTATATTATATAATTAAAAATTTAAAAAGAAAATATAAAAATACAAATATAAAACAAAATAAAAATTTAAAAAAACCAATAAAAAATATATAACATTAAAAACCCACAAAAATAATAAGAATTGGACATGAACATTGAATTGAATAACTGCGCAACCAATTTCATCACTCAACCATTCGCCTCCCAAAGTTCGACCTCTACTTATACTTACACCTATACACATTTGCATGTAGAGTTATAATAAATTTTAACTCCACATTTTTTATATTTATTGCATATATTTTATTGTGGGTTAATTGTTGATTGATTAGGATTTATTGAGTGGTCAGTTCAGCGACTATTGATCTGCCTTGTGGATTAATACGACCCTCGATTTTTCCCTGTTCATCAAATGGCGCCGTTGACGGGGATTTAGTTCTCGCACACCGGATTGAGGATGCGATATGATGCGATGATTTGGTGATGATTTCATGAGTATTGATTGATCTATCTATCTTGAGGTTCCACACATCTTGATTTTGAGAATTGACTGATTATTCTGATTTGGACTCCCTGATACAGGTGTGCGGATCCTGCATGATCTCTCATCTTCCTGATTGAACCATCCTTGATCTCCTAACTCTTTGATCTATCCTGGTACTTAGAGGAGTCCTGATGATATGTTGTGCCATCTCAGCCAGATTTGATTGACCTGAGGGATGTTTTGTCAATGACCTGATTATTTGCTCCCTCACATGATCTCAACTGATTGGATTGACTTCGAGGGATTGCATTATGATTGATATTATGTTCTTCTATCCCTCCACTTGATCTTATGCCCTCCTGATGATTGATGGATTCACACTATTTTGAGGACCTGACATGACTTGCCAGCATTCCCTTGAACTACATTGATCTAGCTTGCATTCCTCCTTGAGGACTATCTGCGGGAGAAGGCGACAATTTCTAGGACTGCGGTTTCATTCACTGCTTGGGTCGCCATTTTGATGGGATCCGGAATCGAGTCAGATGATATGCTCGATTGGCCTCCTTCTCTACTTGTGTACCCGACTTGTCGGTACATGAGGCCAACTGTATGATTGCTCCCCTTGACGGTCCTCGCAAGGACGAGCCTTGATATTACAATTATTCACCGCCTAGTTCATAGCTCTCCAAGGGTTATCTGCGAGAGGCTATGACACATTTTAGCTCTCTTGGTCTCTTCTGCTGGTAGGCGGTCTGCCGTCTATCGAGACCAGATTCTCTATGGATCCGTCTGATGGATCCGGCTCCTTTGAGCCTTTTCACTCCTTGACGACCCTCGCAAGGTAGAGACACATTCTGACTATTCCTTGCCTAGATTGCAGTACTCCCTGAGGACTGTCTGCGGGAGCATGCAGCACTCTCTTTACGCTCGGTTCCCCCTGCTGACTGTGTCCCCGATCTACGAAGCACAGAATCGAGTCGTCAGATATATATGATTGTGGTCCCATCCTGAGTTGCCTATCCGATTTGCGAATCATGGGACCCATCTGTGTAGTCAGATCTTTGACTCCTTTGAGTCTGCTTGCCTTGACGGTCCTCGCAAGGCTGAGCTCCTGATATCTGCTACTTCCATGTCTAGCTGGTAGCGCGTTCCCCGAGGGTTATCTGTGGGACGCTGCCACACTTTCTTGATTTGTCGGTCTCTTCTGCTGGTAGCTGATTTGTCGCCTACTGAGACCGTTTCTATGATCCGTCTTATGGATCAAGCTCCTTTGAGCCCGCTCACCTAGACGACCCTCGCTGGGGTGAGCTTCTGTTCTGATTATTCATTGACTAACATGTACTACTCCCCGAGGGTTATCTGCAGGAGAGTACATCATTTTCTAGGTACTCGGCTTCATTTCTGGTGTCTCCCATTTGGTGGAGCACGAAGCCGGGTCTTCTGACTTGTGTACTCAGTCTCCTCCCTGGTTGTGTCTCCTCTCTGTTGGAACACGGAGCCGAGTCTTCTGATTATTCTCTGATTCTGCTCACCTTGAGGACCCTCGCAGGAGTGAGCCATACATTGTGTTGTTCGGTGTATTCTTGTGACTTTCAGATTATATCACCACCGTACATCACACAGTCTCATATGCTTTACTTCCGATCTATTTGAGACCATGATTGACTAGGAGGAATCTGTACTGTTCCTTCTTCCTCCTAGTCTTACTGTATCAGCTATGTTCCCTCATGTTGACCCTATGAGCCAATTGACTGCTTCATGCTACTGGACCTGATATCTATCCTTTCGATCTATTTTGCTCCGGTAGACGACACCCACTGATTTAGCCAAAATTCACGGAGTCTAAAATGATGTCTCACACAAGGCGGAGACAACCGAGGTCGCTGCGGTGACCCGCAATGAATCCTGGACTAAAATCAACAATTAACCCACACTATAGATCAAGAAATGAGAATAAAATGTGAAGTTAAAATTTATTTTTAACTCTACATAAATGGTGTATAGCAAGCAAGTATGCAGAGAGTTCGAACACAGGGAGCAAACAGGGCAGATCAAACAAGTGTGTGTGTGTGTGTGGATGTGAAGTGTTGTCTACACTATGCAATGCAAATATTTTTGTGGGTTTTTAATTTTTAATTTTTTTTAATTTTGTATTTTGATTTTTAATTTTCTGATTTTTATAATTTTATATTTTATATTTTTTTTCTTTTTCAATATTGGAATATATAAGCTATGTAATAAAAGAGAAGATAGATTATTTATAAAAATATGCAAAAATAGTCAAAAATCCAGAAATAAGATCTTTTTGGTATTTTTATGATTTTCTACTATTTTTGTGATTTTTGGGTGTTTTTCAAAATGTTTTTGGTATTTTTAAATAGCTAAATAAAAAAAATAGGGATTTAGGTACTGGCTGGGGGTAAAATGGGAATTAAAAATGTCAAACAGTCACCAACATTTTCCAAACTAAATTTAAAATAAAGATAAGAAAATAAGGAATCTACAGATTCTTAGTTTGTAATTTTTGGAGTTTTCTATAATTTTTTAGATTTTTTTGAAGTTTTTAGGTATTTTCTAATTTTTAAGGTTTTTCTTTTGAAATTTTTAGTGATTTTTGGATTGATACTAAAGTAGGTTAAAATAGGCAGTAGGTAATTTTTTTGGAATTTTGCGAGGTATTTTAATATTTTTTTGGTATTTTCTAAGCTAGACAGTACTAAAATGGTAAGTTTTTGATTTTTAATAAATGTGAAAATGCAATAAAATCAAAAACTAAAAATATGCGTGAGAGTGCAAGTGAACAGGAGCTTAATGTGATTTTTGTGGAATTTTTCAAGATAAAATGGTGTCTTAAATAAATGAGAGAAGCATACAAAAAATGTAACAGCTTGGCAGGGGTATATATGCAAATACACAGAAGTCCAAGGGCATACAAGCATTTTTCCACAAAATATAACACTTAATATTCGAATTTATGGACCAAATATAAATAAGCAGACCCGCAGGGGTGTCGGTGCAAAATGTCCACCAGGGCGCGTGACTTGCACGCGCCTGGGAAGGACTTAAATGTAATTACAAAAATCTCTGGGGGATCACTTGCAATTTTTCCAAAAGTTAACACTTAATATAAAATTCCTTGGACTGAAACGAAATACAAAATGGCCAAGGGCCTCCCTGCAAAATGCCCACACCTCACGTGAACAGGTCACGTGAGGTGACGTGGCAGAGGACCTATGTGCAAATACGGAAGTTCAAGGGCCTAATTATAAAATTTACAAAAATTTTAAACTACGAATTAAAGTTTATGGGCTAAAATAAAATTACAAAAGTCGTGAGGGTATACTTGTAAAAATCACTCGCTAGGGCGATCGAACGGCTGTGGGCCGTTCACTTGACACGTGGCGCACCCTGCATGCGCGATGACGCTTCGTGGATGTGCAGCCCAGATTAAAATCTGGATGATGATCTAACGGTGCTGGGGCTACTCCATCCGGCGATGGCTATGCTTCACGAAGAACCGGCTTGATCCGACGGTTGCGGAGGCAGCTGGACGAACGGGGAAGAACACCGCCGCAGCGAGGTTTCTCCGGTTCGATCCTCCTTCTCCGGCTATCTTTAGTGCTCCAAAATGGTCAGCTGGGTTCCTCTGGTCATCCTCAAGGTGCTGAGGGCGGCAAAATTCCCCGGCGAAGCTCGGAGAGGCGACACGAGGTCAGCGGAGCAACGGGGCTCCAGGTACCTCGACCGGTCTTCAAAATCACCCCTAGGGGCACGCTGTGGCTCTTGGACCTGCGGAAAGTGTTAGAGAGGTCGAGGGAAAAATGCCTCGACCTCCTGTGTCTCTCAAGAAGGGGTGAACGGCGGAGTCAGTGCTCGGCCGGAGCGAGCTCCGGCGAGGGGATCGATTTGGCGAATCGGTGGATGGTTGGACGTGAAACTAGGATCTACATGAGCCTAAGACTACCAGGAATGAACTAGGATAAAAAGGAAGCGAAGAAACACCTCAAGGGGGATACCCGAGGTTGATGTACCTCAACGGAGAAGTCGCCGGAGGTGGGGTTGGAATGCGTCCAGCTCGTGTTGATCCTCCGCCTTGAAGAAGGAGACCTGGAGCTGTCACCTCCAAGATGCTCGAGCGAGTCCAGGGGGGAAGAACTGGATGAATCGTGGTTCAAAATTCAAATGAAAGTTGGAGCCGGGTTATATGGGGTTGACAGTCAGTGGAGAAAGAACGAGGCCTAGCAGTGGGTACAGTGGTCCTTCGACCAAGGTTTCATCAGGGCGGGCATGCCCATTGATCGAGGATCAAAAGCCAAGAAGAGTCTATCACGAGATGATGCAAGACTAGGCCTCGAAAAAATGGAGAAAGAGGGGTCAAACCTGGTTCTGACAAGGGCTACAGGGCTAAGAACGACCAGTTGACCGAGGTTAACTAGGGCTAAAACCTGGTTGGTCCACGTGGACCAACCAGGAAAAATCCCTGATTTTAATTTTGTAAATTCAAATAAAAATAGTAATTGAATTGATTAAAGTTTGATTATTAAATAAAAAATGTTTAATTTTTTATTTAGTGTTTTATTCTGATTTTTAATCATTTTTAGGAGGTATAATTTTATAAGTTTCCTTTTATGCCCTTTATAGGTATAATACCTATATAATTTAGTATTTTATTTTTATTTGGTATTTTTAATTTTATTAATTCTGTTTATTATTTTATAAAATTATAAAATACTTTTATATACACAAATATATTTTCGTTTTATTTTTCTGATGTGTTTTGTATATTAAATAAAATATAAGTAGGTTTTGTATAGGTATGTACATAGGTATAATACCTGTGTAGTTTAATATACATATATTTTTATTTTGAGATTTCTTTGGGTTTCTATTCCTGTTTTAATGTACATAATTATTATAAATAATATTCACAAAATTGTGAAAATATGGAATTATAAAAATAATGAATAAAAAATAAATTGAATATTTTACTCTGTATAAATGTACAATGAGGGTCCAAAACTCAACTTTCAAACCGTAGCTCCGCAGAAATGCGAAACCACCACCATTAAATAGATTATTTTATCCTATATACAATTAAAGGTGAGTTTACTGCATTTGGAGTTTCCAGTTGTGAGATACGGGTCTGGGAAGTTGGGATTCTGGATTTTTATTCAGACCATCACTTTTTATTTTTACCTTATTTTTCAGTGAAATCAATTTTGTATTTTTCTATATAAAATTATCTACAACTTTCATGTACAAGGTTTCTTTATTTGATGCATAAAAAGTAGAACCAAAAATAGGTCCCAAAATGAGTAAAGAATGAATAGAATAGTATAGGTATTTGGCCCTTATCTCCCCCTACTTTATTCCTGGTCGACCTATTCATCAAGATGCTTAGGTCTCGGGGTTTTGGGTCATAAACTATTTACAATATTTTATTCTTTTTCTTTTCTTTTATTTATTCTATAATTTTGGCTTTAATTACAGTGTTTATACACTATTTAGATGCACATGCATGCATGCTAAATTGCTCTATTTAATGCTATTTACAGGCATTTGCTAGGGTTTTTTATGCCAAAATGATAGAATAAAGATGATAAAATGTGGATTCATCATCCCCCTATACTTTACCTTTGCTAGTCCCTAGCAAACACTTATGCAATAAGTGCAAAAAGAAAACGAAAGAAAAGAAAATGAAGAACTTGGATTTACTTTAATTATCAAACTTGTCTTCATAAAATCAAAGTTTGGAGCTTAAGTCGGACCTTTGGAATTTTAGTGCGGGCGGAACCTTAATGAGAACTGAATTTGAAATCCAACAGTCCCTGAGTATCCCAAAACTCTGTCCAAGTCTCCTCAATATCCAGGTCAGAAATATCTCAATTCATAGGCAAACTCTTACGACTATGAGTCTGACTCGTACAATGTAAGTGATAGTGGCTCTCCCCAACTGGAATGACAAAGAAACTGACTTCTCCAGTACGACAACCCAATGATTCCCCAATCCAATAACTCCATCCTCGAGGAGCGGGGTATTCCCTTCGAAGTTCAAGTGGCAACCAGCTCAAGAGGAGGGGGTGAAGAGAAGAATGGACGGTAGCCAGTGTAGCTACCTATCCTGGGATGCAAGACCAGTGTAGTCAAGTCATCCAGCTGCAGGCTCACATATTTGACTTTGGAACTCAAGCTTGCTTATTGACTTTACAACATTTGTACATACTTTGCAGGATTTTTATTTTTGTACATGCCTGTCTCTTTTTTTCTTTTCGAAATACTATTCACAACAGCATTTACATAAGGAGTTTTTCCTCTTGAGCTAGTAGACTATCCCTCTTTTGAAGCTTTATCGCAACCCACAGCCTCCTGTCTTTAGACTTCCTAATCACTGGACGGGTTGGGGTGCACTTCCCTCCCTAGAGGAGGACAAATGTTTCCACTTGTGTACGTCTCATACCGGCAAATCCAATCACCTCACCACTCCAACTGAGTTGATCCATGTGAAAGGTGCAGGTGTCCAAGTTAGGTCATTATCAACAAGAGTCATGCGTGTGCTCCGAAATACTCTACTTAGGCAGTCAAGAATCCATTGAACCAAGTCTCGTGATCCTCAAAGAATTAAGTCAACTAGACCTGAAGTACCTCAAACCCAGTTCCTATAAGGTTCCTGTTATTAGGTAGATTTTAAGGTCCAATCAAGCTCCAATCTCCGGATTTTACTTAGACTCATTCAAATATCAAACTCAATCCGAAAAATGCCAATGCTATGCAAATGCCATGCATGATGCAGAAAATATTTTTGTGATGCAATTTTCAAGATTTTGAACTTTTTATGGATTTTTAAAAGGATGATGCTGATGCATATGCATTTTTTTATTTTGTCTTTTTCAAAAAGATTTTTCAAATGTTTTTGGGAATATTGAAAACAAAAATATTTTGGCTGAAAACAAGGTTAAAAGTATGTACACGGGAGTGCTTCTTATATTTACAAGAAGTGGATTTTAAGAATTTACAGGGTAAGTGGTCAATTTTATACATATATATAGGTAGTGAATTTTGGTGAGATGTATGCATTCCTCAAACTTATTTGAAAACAATTTTACACACAATTTTTGAAAATTATAGTCCAAAATAATTTTTACAAACATTTTTGCAAACATGTACACACATTTGAAAATCATTTTGCAAAGGTTTTTCAAACAGCATATATAGATTTTTCAAAATATTTTTGCAACCATTTTCAAATCATTTGCAAATCATTTTTCAAACATTTTATTTCACACAAAGAAAATAAATTTTACAAACCACACATTTTACACAGGTTGAAAACTTGTAACAAAATATTTTCAAAATAGCTTTCAATAACTGTTCACAAAGATTTTCAAACTATTTTTCAAATATTTTGCAAAAAACATTTTCACCTGATTTATTAATCAGAAAATACAGAAAGAATTTGAGGAACAGAACACCTTTTTATTAAGGATTTTTAATGAATTTTAGAGAATTATAAGGAAAAATACAAAAGTACGAGTTATGGCTAAAGTATATACACAGTATATACGGCCCCCCTATACTTAGCTTGAGCTATGTCCTCATAGATCGGAGAGAAAATAGAAGATATAACTCGTACTAAGTATAGGCAAGACAAAAGAATAAAGAAATAACGGAATGAATCAAAGAATGAACCAATGAGAAGTTGACCGTCCCCCCTATACTTAGGATCAAATAATCCTAAGTATAGCAGACTGTACACAACGCAGGGAGGGTCAAGGGTGGGAATGAACAGATCGTACTCAGATTGTCTCCCCCTATACTTAGGGTAAGATATCCCTAAGTATAGACAAGAAGAGGAGACAATGGAGAGGATCGAGAAGAATGAAAACTCGGGGTGCACACCCCCCTATACTTAGGACAAAGTACGTCCTAAGTACATAAAACTGTCAACAAGGGGCGGTACCTTTTTAGTAGATAAAGAAAATAGAAAAGGAAAAGAAGAAAAGAAGAAAAGAGGTTGACAGATGAAAGCATGATATAGACAGATGATCTGTACAGCGGAAGATGGAAGTGATCACCATGTATGAGATGCAGATGATATGAGTCAAAAAAACACATCTCATACCAGAAGAATGGGGGCAACGTCAATGGTCGGTGGATCATGATCTAGATAAAGTTTCAGGCGTTGACCATTGACACGGAAGGTAGAGGAAGATGATGGTTCGGATATGTCGATGTTGCCATTGTCATGTACCTTCCTAACCACATACAGACCTTTCCACTTGCTCTGTAATTTCCCTGGGAATAATTTCAGCCTGGAATCAAACAACCATACTCTCTGATCTGACTCAAACTGTTTATGGCTGATGTGAGAATCGTGCCATGTTTTCACTTTCTCTTTGTATTGTAGGCTGCTTGAAAAAGATGTGTCTCTCAGTTCATCCAGGGCTGCCAACTCTGCTCTTCTCTGTTCTCCTATACTCTCGGGATCTAACAGTAACTCAGTGACTGCCCAAAAGGATTTATGCTTGATTTCCACTGGCAAATGGCACAGCTTGCCATAGACGAGACAAAAGGGAGATGTCCCCAATGGATTCTTGAAGGAGGTCCGATAGGCCCACAAGATCGAGTCCAAAAACTGTGACCAATCCTTTCGGTCTGGACGAACAACCTTCTGTAAGATGGTTTTTATCTCCCGGTTCGAGACTTTGGCAAGATCATTAGTCTGAGGGTGATACGGTGTGGCAACCCGATGGTCAATGCCGAACTCATCTGCAAGGGCCCTAACCTTGTCATTGATGAAGTGAGACCCCCCGTCTGAAATCAAGACTGTAGGTACCCCGAACCGTGAAATTATATTTTTCCTCAAAAATTTGCACACGGTTTTAGCATCTGCGGCTCGGGCGGGGATGGCCTCAACCCATCGGCTGACATAATCCACAGCGAGCAAAATATGCTCGAATCCCTGACTCTTAGGAAATGGGCCCATGAAATAAATTCCCCATGCATCAAAAACCTCACAAAAGTGAACGGGTTGCATGGGCATCATGTCTCTCTGTCCGCAGGTTCCCATTTTCTGACAGTCAGTACATCTCTTCATGAACTCATCAGAATCCTTGAATAGAGTAGGCTACCATAGGCCGGATTGAAGCACCTTCTGTGTTGTTCTCTTTCTAGAATGATGTCCTCCTGCCTCAAGCTTGTGGCAGTATGTGAGGACGCTATGCTGCTCTTCTTGAGGAATGCACCTCCTCTAGATGTTGTCCCCTCCTTCATGATAAAGGATGGGATCCTCCCAATGGTAAAACTTGGCCTTCGCTAGGAAGGTCTCGAGTTTCTGCCTGGGCCAACCCTATGGGACTGTCTTGGCAACAAGGTGGTTCACAATGTCAGCGTACCACGGGAGCGAGGAGATAGCCAAGATCGCCTCATCTGGAAATGTCTCTGTTATAGGTGCGCTGGGCTCAGATTCCTCAAGATTCTCCAATCTAGAGAGATGATCCGCCACCAAATTCTTGACTCCAGGCTTATCCTTAATCTCAATATCAAACTCCTGGAGTAGAAGGAACCATCTGGTAAGGCGTGCCTTGGCATCCTTCTTGGCCATTAAGTACCTGATGGCGGTGTGATCGGTATAAATTGTCACTCTAGATCCGAGAATATAAGATCGATACTTATCCAAAGCAAAGATGACGACCAACATCTCTTTCTCAGTCACAGTGTAATTCTGCTGAGCGGCATCCAAAGTCCGGCTGGCGTAGTGAATGGCAAAAGGTAAACCATCCCTTATCTGTCCAAGCACAGCCCCAACGGTAAAATCTGAAGCATCCGTCATGATCTCGAATGGGAGAGACCAATCGGGTGGTTGAAGGACAGGAGCTGAAACAACCATATCTTTGAGAGTCTCAAAAGACGCAAGACACTTATCATTGACGATGAACTCGGTGTCTTTCGTCAGCAAGTCAGTAAGCGGTCGGGCAATACGACTAAAGTCCTGAATGAACCGTCGGTAGAAACCGACATGCCCCAGAAAAGACGGCAACTGACGCAAGTTGGACGGTGGATTGAGTTTTCTAATGATATCCACCTTGGGCAGATCGACCTCCATGCCCCTGTTGGAGACGATATGACTAAGGACCGTCCCTTGAGTCACCATGAAGTGACTCTTCTCCCAAGATAAAACAAGATTGACCTCAATGCAGTGCTGAAGCACACGGTCTAGGCAGTCAAAACAAGCATCGAACCCGTCGCCATAGACCGAGAAGTCATCCATGAAGACCTCTAAACAGTCACCCACCATGTCCGAGAATATGGACAACATGCACCTTTGGAATTTCGCCGGAGCGTTACATAGACCAAAGGGCATCCGTCTGAAAGCATACGTCCCAAACGAACATGTGAATGTCATTTTCTCCCGATCTTCATGAAGGATATGATGAGATCCTCAAGCGCATCATGGAAGCGTGAGCGTCGTATCGAATACGACGAGGAGCGACTAGTCACACTAGTTGCTCGATGCAGCGGAATTTAAAAAAATTTATACGACGAAACCACATGATCCAAGAACACTTCTCGGATCGTTTCGTCTAAACCACAAACAAGTAATTAGGATTACCTCTTGAAGCGTGGTTGCGATCAAGTCTCTAAACGAAGAGACCTCCTGTCTCAAGTCCGATCCGACGGAGGAGACGCTTGTGAGCGTGGGGATGAACCGCGTGCTTCTCGCAATCCATGTTGATGATCCAAGCGGCGGATCTCCTGATCTCGACACACGAGATCCGACATCCTCTTCACAAGCGAGGCGCACCGAAGGAGACGGAGATCCACGAGCAGAAGAACGGGCAGCATAACGACGATGCCGCGGTGATGGAGAACCTCTCCATGGCATCCATGGTGGACGGCCATGAGAGGGAGAGAGAGAGAGGGCTGACCTCTAGTAAGAAAGAGAGAGAGAGAGAGATGTGTTGTGTGTAAAATAGAGAGTATGGTGTGCCTCTCTATTTATAGGGTTTTGGGATCCATGGATCTCAATCCATGTGACATATAAAATCAATGGATGAGATTGATTTATGTCAATCCAATGGCTAAGATTGTTGTTGGTAAAACCAACAAATTTAGATCAAAATATATTTGACAAAATCAAATACAAATTAATCCAAATCAAACCAATAAATAAGGAGAGAAGATACATGGAGATTTCATCTCCATGTACCTTCCAAAGTGGACGGCCACACATTCCTTATAGGAATGATGTGTCCCCCCCCCCTTCCATGGAGAGAGCAATCTCATGGAAATCCATGAGATTGCATATCTCCTTGAAAATCTCCTCTGTTTATTTCCAACAACTTTTGTTGGCTTTTTATTCTTCAAAAATAATTCACAATTATATTTGAGAATATTGCAATCTTGCCATAGAAAAATTGTGAATCAAATTCACAACCCAAAACAACATATAATTTACGTTGTCAATTAATTACACAATGTGTATCCAATACACATAATAATTAATCAACACATATAAATTATAATTAACTCTCTCTAATACATTATAAATCACATTTATAATATATTATGAATAATTGGATATTTCTATCCACATTATTCTTATCCATAACAATTAAATCATATCTAATCATATTGGATAACTCATTCTCATGTACTCAAATAATATGAATCACATTCACATTATCTACATCTTTGATAATCAAATCACATTTAATTATCTAAGATAACTCTCCTTATAATATGAATCAAATTCATATTATTCATGATAATTAAATCACATTTAATTATCCATTTTCTCAATGCTCGGATACATATATCAACAATAGAATTATCCATGAACTCTTTCAAGGATAATGCGCTTTCTCCGCGAATACTTGGAGATAAGGACAGGGCGATTGTATTGTTCCACGCATAGTGACATGGATATTGAGATCATATCTCAAATCCAGATCGCGGGCCTCCCATAGATGCTTGATTAAATCAAGACCGCAAATCTAATCTTCTCATTGAATCTGAATCACATTCAGATTAATGTCCAACATTTAGACTAAGATCAGATTACTTCTCTACTGAGAGGAGTCACTAAAATCCAGACCCGTTTCATCACTCCCTAGGAATGGAAGCGTCATGGTTATACAACCGTTTATGATCACATCACCCTCAGGCATTCTCAATACCTGTACATCCTGCATACCGGAAGACCCAGATTAAACCCGATGTATTGGATCAACTTTATACTGTCTACTTCATGGTTTTATCAGTAAGTTTTTCATTCGATCATTGGGAGTCGGTATCGATCATATACTTTCCAAAAGCATATATCATACCTAGGTCTTGATCATATACTTTCCAAAAGTATATATCAAACCTACAAATTCAGTCAAGCTTCCAAAGCGAGACGACCATGCGCATGGAATTTGATTCTTTCCAATATCTCATGAGTGAGCTCATGTCTTCCGGTTCAGTAACTGAACCTGTATGATCCCTTTGAGAGATCGTATTACTCATATGCCCTTATATGCACACCAGCACGCCGGTGTATAGACCTTGATTAGGTCATCAACCTATTGGTCTGCCAAATGTACATACTCAGACATATAGTAACACATATGTCTCCGGTCAGAGGATGTGTGCCTATATCATGACAGCTTATAATATAGGACTTAGGTTATCTCGATCTCGTTAAGTCAACTCTTTGACCTAACTCATCCGACACCTCCGAATCTCTATTCCTATGCAGAGGACCTGCATCAAGAGGTCGGTCAGATATCAACCTAAATGAGATAGGATTGCCATCTCCTACTCAGGCTAGAGATCATCTCTTAATAATCATTTGACGGCGCTCGATGAGTCCTCAATCTAACTCATTAGATATTCATGAAAGCACCAGCCTCTATGATTCAATAATTGAATCAACAGCTGTATGATCATCAAGATGGCCATGGTACATAACCCTAATTGTACTAAGGGACCTATTATGCAAATTATGTATTCTTTATTTCAGATTAAGGAGTGAATTGCAATAACATTTATTACATAATGGCTCGTCGTGGGCTCGCATGTATAACAATCTCCCACTAGCCCAAAGAGCCATTAATGGGCTAATCATTTAAACCCACACTCATGTGACAATCATAGGCTATTTAGAAAATAGCTAGGTAAGCTGATCAGTCACTCCGTTCCCAAGAGACTACGCCAAGTCCTTTTATGGCACTTGCATATCTCCTAGTAACAGTGCTCGCATCCAATGCGAATGTTGCATCTCATGCAACCGATACTCAATTTTGTTGGTTATAGTGTCATTGACACTACATCTTATTAATTATCATAACCAGTATTCCCATAATCCTTATTAGAATACCTTCATTCCTGGAGATCTCTATCTCCTAAGGTATCTACAGTTAAGACCCTTATAGATCACTATCTACAAGGTCTTAAACCTTTGAAGATAAGACTTTGAGATCACTATCTCTAAGTTTCATCATTTTTGAAGATATTATTATTACTGCAATCAAGTGTTTTATCTCCATAGCAGGATTAGTAACAGTTTACTACTCCCACTGCATGGCAGACATTTGGCTCTTGTACACATCTAGCATATACCCAGCTTCTCATAACTGGTGCACAAGTGCAAGCAGTTCTAGCATTCACTTCCTCAACTCTTTGAGGTGCTATCCCTTTAGACAGGTCACTACCACATCTTAAGGGATGGAAGCCTTTCTTGGAATTTTCCCAGAAAATGGAATAAGTCCAAGGTGTACTACTGATGTGACAGCCCCAATATCCTCTTCTTTTTGTTTCTGAATGACTTCAGAATTAAGATCTAAGAGGTATCCTTGAGATTGTATCTCAAGGTATGGAACAACCAAATTTTAGAACACTTATTATTATCCTTATATCATTCCAAATGATTAGAATAATATCTATATTCAGCACGATGAACACAATGGCACTCCCACTAAGCTTCACATGGTTCATCAAGATTCTATCTGAAATCATAACATTTATAATTTCATCAAATCTTATGTTCCAACTACAGGAAGCTTATTGGATTCCAAAGATGGAGTTCTTCAGCTAGCACACCTTGCTTTCCTCAACCATGAAGCCATAGGGCTACTTCATATGAATATCCTCAGGGAGGTATTCATAGAGGAATGCAATCTTGACTCACATCATGAAGATGTCATAAATAAGTTGTCTAGCTATAGTTAGCAATATTCTGATGGGTTAAAGTAAGGTCACTGGAGAGCAAGTCTTATCGCAAGCGATGCCTTCTCTTCGGTGTGTAGCTCATGGCTACGAACCATGATTTGAAGGTCTATACCTTCTCATCAGGTTCCCTCTTTCTCTTGAAGATCTATTTACACCTTAATGGGTCTTACCCATATAGGTGGATCCTCGAGGGTCCATATACAACACTTGTATATGAAGTATATATCAGACTTTTATTGCTAACATCCATCTTTCCATGCCATGATCACATGAAGTCTGATCATTTTCACATGGAATACATCCTCAAACTTATTTGAAGAGGTATTAGTGTTTCATCTTTAATTGTCCTTTTAGTTTCCAATTTCAGGAGCCTCATTATCTTTTCAAGATTAAATGAGTTCCTTCACTTCATTTTATCTTGATTCTTAAGAGTGTCATCCTCTAAGAATCATATTCTCAAAGATGAGATCCTTTAAGAATCTCAAGGTCATAAAGTAGGTATACAATACCATCCTTTATTTTCCTAATGAAGCATCACTCTCTAGTGCTAGATTCCAGCTTACATGCATGGAACCTTATTATGTATATAATGTAGTCTCTACTACATATATACCTTGGAAACTAAGAGATAATTATGCTAGGATTAATCATTGATTAAATCATGTCACACATGATCAATTGTATCTTCCTACAACTCCATTGAGTTAAGGTTTATTAGGAGGATTGAGATAGAAATGATATTCATATCTCCATAAGGTATTTCTTGAATTCATCTAATAGGTACATGCTACCTTGGTTAGATCAAATTCATTTTATCTTCCTTCAAACTTTGGTTCTAAACCAAAATTGTGAAATCTTTGAACATTTCAAAGTTTTCTAAGTGAAGAAAAGAAATCTCATATCAAATAATCACTAATAGATATCACATATCCATAATGTTTATTCCGATATAGATGATTCTCATACATTAATATGTATGAGATCTTGAATACCTTAATCTTACACCTTTCCCAAGGAAGGGTGTATTGGACATTTTACTTTGAATACAATATTCACAAGTATGTGAGATTTGAATCTTTAGACAATCTAAAGTTTCATGTCTTACCAGTCCATTGATTTCATCAACAGACATATGTCCAAAATTTGATGCCAGATCATTGTCAAATGATCTTTATCCTCCTATTGATCTTTTAAAGGTTTAATTTTCAGTATTAGAAATCTTAATGAACCATTCAATAATTTCTAATTTAATAGAGTCCACTAGATTTTAGATTACTATCTGAAATATTTCCATCATAACTCTTTATGATAGATTTATTACATAATTCATGTTTATATCCAACAATTAAAAATAAACAATGAGTGTATTCTAATATCTAGGTCATAGAGACATTCTCTAAGACTAAGGGCTCCCACTGAAAATATGAAGTCTATTGATCTTATGGAAACTGTTGCAACACTTGTATCACTTTCAACATGGATGATCAATAAACCTTAAGATCAAATTTCTAATATTCTAATGCATATGCAACCAATTGCAAGTGTTATTAGAAGATTGAGATACAATTATTAGACTTTACCTTATCAAATAAGTAAGTCAATTTCAATGATTATATGTAGATTATACTGATGCTCCATCCGAGTCCTTTTCTGAGGATTCTAGACAGACTTGATAGTCATACTATCAACACATCAACTTATTGCAGCATTGGCATTCATCCAACTCTTTGGATGTCATATGGAAGTCACAGAAGTACAGTCAACTATTTGATTATACTTCTTGCTTGGGTCCAACCCATGCTTCCACTGCGCTCCCTTTATCAATAAACAACCATTGCTTAAGATTAAGGATCTCTTATGTTAAAATCAAAAATTTCAATATAAGAGTATTTCAACATTTATACAAGCTTCACCCAATTCATACAATATGAATATTATGAAGCTTCATGAATGACTAGAGTATAGACAGCAGAATGATGACACTCATCATCTACATCCATCTAAACTCTTAAAACATAGGTTCAGGTAGGTATTCAAATAATTTGAATACATCATCTCTTATAGAGCTACCATTCTACATGATGCAGAGAACCATGTCATTCATGATTAAATGTCAAGAGCACATATGTATGCTAGAAAATCTTTATTGATTTTATAAGGATTATTTGATAATTACGATCATTATCAACATGTCACTTCCAAAGTACATTCAATGAGATCAAGACTTATAGAGACATACAAACCCTAGGGTTTTAGTCATGTTGTCTTATTTAATTATCACTTCTCATTATTATGAGGAAACTTGCACATTGCAACCACATACATTATGTGTTCAATTGCAAGTACAATATCTGGATCAAGGGTCCAATCCATGATATTCTACTGGTTATTATTGAGTATAACATTGAGTGGGTTTAATGAAGGATTATCTGAAATAAGAAATTAGCATAAGGGTATATATTATATATATACATGTTTTACTTTGAATTAGGAATTTTATATCAAAGTTGTCTTGCCATGTCAACAATGAAAGTTCATTCCCTTAATCACTTTCAATGTAAGAGATATACTTACCATTATATCTCAAGCAAGATCTGGGATCTCCTTCCTTATCTTTGTTGCATCCCAATAATATGAGAACCTACAACTCGGATAAAAAGAAGCGGGACACATTCCGCCTTGCAAGTCTAACTTGCATCTCCCAATTCGGTCTTTAATACCCAGGCTCACCACCCCTAAGGTGATGTTGACCCGTCATTAATTGAACCAACCGTCAACAGGAATACAACTCGCTATGTGTAATCCAATATCGCCCCAATAATATGAGGATCCGATATTGGGGTCACTACGCATACGCCCTTACTCTTCCGAGAAGCGACGAGCCCGATTCAAATGGATCATATGCAGGAGCTGTCACTTCAGACAGGTGTCTCCCACATATAATATCTGGCGACGAAACCCTTCGCCTTGATGGGAGACCATGGATGTCACTTATGTGATCCTCCATCTCTTATTCAAATTTAATTAATTACTATGAATCACATTCATACAATTAATTCTTCCAAGGGAATTATTAACTCTAATCATATTAGAGTATTCTTAATTGGCTATAATTAACTTAATCATATTAAATTAATTATCAATCCAATTCAATCAATCAAACTTAATTTTATGCTTGAATATATATATGGTATTATTCTCAAAGTACGTATTAATTCGTATTTTAATAATTAGAAAAATACATCTTAATCCCTCGGACATTATCCCGGCCCTACCCGCTGTCATGGCCAGTACTGGCGGGAGTGGGACGGACCGCATACGTTGCAACTCGCTACCCCAGCGATCCCCGACTAGACACCATATCCGCCTCGGGAAAGGATAATGCCAAATTGATTAATTTGTACTTGAGATGATCATCGGTTCTTCAACCGAAATTATACCATATAGTAATCAAAACAATTTTGATTATAAGGAAATTTGCTAGACAAATTCCCAATCCTATTCAAGCAAGAGTTTGATGATTGTGATTTCAATTATGATTTAGATCAAATCTAATCAATTAATTGATTGGGGCCAAGTCAATTAAGGAAATAATCATTCTCTAATATTTCAAAAATATTTTCCATAATTATTTCTCGAAATTAACAATTAATTTCATTAATTGGCAATCACATGGTTCTTGATTAGGAAAGTAATTTCAGCAAGGACCCCTACTTACTAAAATTAGCATATCTCAATCAATTTAAATCCAAATTAAGCAAACTCAATTTCCAAAGTTTGCTAATTTGATTTAGAACAGAAACCAAGTGATGTTTCACGAATTTCGAGGCAAGTCTAAACAGTAATTAACATTTTAATCACGTTCAGATTCACAGTTCCCGCAACAATGCATACATGTTCATTAAAACGACCATATCTAGAGCATACGAAATCCGATTTATGCAAACTCAGATCCTATGGTTTCCTTATTTAATGGGGAACAAAATCCAAGTCTATTTTCGTGTTTAAAAAATTTAAACATGGCCGAAATATTACACTAATCAGATCTGCGAAATCAAATGCTATAAAAACTTTCGCGACCTTAACAAACCCAAGTCGTCCTCGGTTAGCGAATCATATTCGAAACCATCGACCTAAGGCTCTGATACCACTTGAAGGATATGACGAGATCCTCAAGCGCATCACAGAAGCGTGAGCGTCGTATCGAATACGACGAGGAGCGACTAGTCACACTAGTTGCTCGATGCAGCGTAATTTAAAAAATTTTATACGACGAAACCACATGATCCAAGAACACTTCTCGGATCGTTTCGTCTAAACCACAAACAAGTAATTAGGATTACCTCTTAAAGCGTGGTTGCGATCAAGTCTCTAAACGAAGAGACCTCCTGTCTCAAGTCCGATCCGATGGAGGAGACGCTTGCGAGCGCGGGGATGAACCGCGTGCTTCTCGCAATCCATGTTGATGATCCAAGCGGCGGATCTCCTGATCTCGACACACGAGATCCGACGTCTTCTTCACGGGCGAGGCGCACCGAAGGAGACGGAGATCCACGAGCAGAAGAACGGGCAGCATAACGACGATGCCGCGGTGATGGAGAACCTCTCCATGGCATCCATGGTGGACGGCCATGAGAGGGAGAGAGAGAGAGGGCTGACCTCTAGTAAGAAAGAGAGAGAGAGAGAGAGAGAGAGAGAGAGAGAGAGAGAGTGAGAGAGAGATGTATTGTGTGTAAAATAGAGAGTATGGTGTGCCTCTCTATTTATAGGATTTTGGGATCCATGGATCTCAATCCATGTGACATATAAAATCAATGGATGAGATTGATTTATGTCAATCCAATGGCTAAGATTATTGTTGGTAAAACCAACAAATTTAGATCAAAATGTATTTGACAAAATCAAATACAAATTAATCTAAATCAAACCAATAAATAAGGAGAGAAGATACATGGAGATTTCATCTCCATGTACCTTCCAAAGTGGACGGCCACACATTCCTTATAGGAATGATGTGCCCCCCCCTTCCATGGAGAGAGCAATCTCATGGAAATCCATGAGATTGCATATCTCCTTGAAAATCTCCTCTATTTATTTCCAACAACTTTTGTTGGCTTTTTATTCTTCAAAAATAATTCACAATTATATTTGAGAATATTGCAATCTTGCCATAGAAAAATTATGAATCAAATTCACAACCCAAAACAACATATAATTTACATTGTCAATTAATTACACAATGTGTATCCAATACACATAATAATTAATCAACATATATAAATTATAATTAACTCTCTCTAATACATTATAAATCACATTTATAATATATTATGAATAATTGGATATTTCTATCCACATTATTCTTATCCATAATAATTAAATCATATCTAATCATATTGGATAACTTATTCTCATGTACTCAAATAATATGAATCACATTCACATTATCTACATCTTTTATAATCAAATCACATTTAATTATCTAAGATAACTCTCCTTATAATATGAATCAAATTCATATTATTCATGATAATTAAATCACATTTAATTATCCATTTTCTCAATGCTCGGATACATATATCAACAATAGAATTATCCATGAACTCTTTAAAGGATAATGCGCTTTCTCCGCGAATACTTGGAGATAAGGACAGGGCGATTGTATTGTTCCACGTATAGTGACATGGATATTGAGATCATATCTCAAATCCAGATCGTGGGCCTCCCATGGATGCTTGATTAAATCAAGACCGCAAATCTAATCTTCTCATTGAATCTGAATCACATTCAGATTAATGTCCAACATTTAGACTAAGATCAGATTACTTCTCTACTGAGAGGAAGTCACTAAAATCCAGACCCGTTTCATCACTCCCTAGGAATGGAAGCGTCATGGTTATACAACCGTTTATGATCACATCACCCTCAGGCATTCCCAATACCTGTACATCCTGCATACTGGAAGACCCAGATTAAACCCGAAGTATTGGATCAACTTTATACTGTCTACTTCATGGTTTTATCAGTAAGTTTCTCATTCGATCATTGGGAGTCGGTATCGATCATATACTTTCCAAAAGCATATATCATACCTAGGTCTTGATCATATACTTTCCAAAAGTATATATCAAACCTACAAATTCAGTCAAGCTTCCAAAGCGAGACGACCATGCGCATGGAATTTGATTCTTCCCAATATCTCATGAGTGAGCTCATGTCTTCCGGTTCAGTAACTGGACCTGTATGATCCCTTTGAGAGATCGTATTACTCATATGCCCTTATATGCACACCAGCGCGTCGGTGTATAGACCTTTATTAGGTCATCAACCTATTGGTCTGCCAAATGTACATATTCAGACATATAGTAACATATCTGTCTCCGGTCAGAGGATGTGTGCCTATATCATGACAGCTTATAATATAGGACTTAGGTTATCTCGATCTCGTTAAGTCAACTCTTTGACCTAACTCATCCGACACCTCCGAATCTCTATTCCTATGCAGAGGACCTGCATCAAGAGGTCGGTCAGATATCAACCTAAATGAGATAGGATTAACATCTCCTACTTAGGCTGGAGATCATCTCTTAATAATCATTTGACGGCGCTCGATGAGTCCTCAATCCAACTCATTAGATATTCATGAAAGCACCAGCCTCTATGATTCAATAATTGAATCAACAGCTGTATGATCATCAAGATGGCCATGGTACATAACCCTAATTGTACTAAGGGACCTATTATGCAAATTATGTATTCTTTATTTCAGATTAAGGAGTGAATTGCAATAACATTTATTGCATAATGGCTCGCCGTGGGCTCGCATGTCCAACACTTCAGGCGCAATGGCCACTTGATTGTATCCGAAGTACCCGTCAAGAAAGCAGTGATGACTCTTCCCAGCTAGTCACTCGATAATCTGATCAATGAATGGCAGCGGGAAATGATCCTTCTTGGTGGCCTCATTCAATCGTCTGTAGTCCACACAGACCCTCTAAGAAGTGGGTACTCGGGTAGCGATCTCCTCTCCAGACTCATTGACAACTGTAGTGATACCCGTCTTCTTGGGTACCACATGTAATGGACTAACCCATTTAGAGTCGGAGATGGGGTAGATAAAATCGGCGCTCCACCACTTTGATATTTCTTTCATAACCACATCTCGAAGATTCGGGTTCAGCCGTCGTTGGAACTCACGCGACGGCCTAGCGTCATCCTCAAGATAGATGTGGTGGGAGCACAGAGCCGGACTAATCCCCTGGAGATCAGCTATACTCTAACCTATCGCCTTACGGTTTCTTTCAAGAACCTCCATCAGACGAGATTCTTGCTCTCCAGTCAAACCTGCTGAGATAATGACTGGATGCATATCTGGCTCACCCGCAAGGAATCTATACTTCAACGACTGCAGCAGAGGTTTCAGTTCTAGACAACTAGGATGTGGCAAATCTGGCTTCTGATATGTCTGTGTGAAGGCGACCAGGTCTGCGTGTGAGAACTCTCGCTCTGCATGAATTTCTGACGAAGGACGGCCTACTGAATCATCAATGAACTGTACTGGCACGCACTCTGTCATGGTTGTTGGCTCAGAAGGAATCAGACAAGGTAAATAGTCATCAAAGTCATCCCAGTAATGTCTGAATCCGAGGGATCAGAAGAAGATGAACAAGATTGAAAATCATCAGCACCATTCATCCCAACACTGTCAGCCTCAAGTGTATCCTCGTCCAGGAGTGTGCTCTCCAGGCTCTCGACTGCCATAAGCTTGAGATACGGTGAATCAGTCGACAGGGCGAGGGTTTGTGTTATAGGATCTGTACAGTTGGATTCATCATCTGTCATCACAAAATCGCACTCCTGGTGAATGTCTAGCTCTTCCTCTGTCATCTGCGCGTCTTCGCTTGACTGCTTCGAGCATTCTAACTCTCTGGCTCTGGTTTCCTCGATCGTCTCTATTTGTATGGTTTCGCCCTCTATGCGAAGACATACCTTCCCACTGTCATGATCGGTCACCGCCTTGGCTGTGGCCAAGAATGGACGTCCGAGAATGATGGGGGCATCAGTTACCGACTCAGGGATCTCCATGTCCAACACAACGAAGTCCACGGGGAATTTCAGGCCCTGAATGGTAACGACCACGTCTTTCAATAACCCCTTCGGCCTCCTAGTCAACCTGTCAGCAAACTGAAGGACTGTCCTGCTCCTAAGAAGAGGACCAAACTCGAATCGGTCGAGTAAGGCTGCCGGAAGAAGGTTAATTGAAGAGCCGATGTCTAACAGAGTACGATCAAACTGCTGCTCCTGAATCTCGCATCTGACATCGGGAGCTCCTGCATCTGGTCGCTTGGCTGGCAGCTTGTTCTGAATAGTGCAGCAAGTGGAATGGGTGAGCACGTGGATCTGATCTCTGTGGTTCCTCCTCTTCCTGCGGACGGTAGTCTTCTCTTTCAAGTTCTTTTTGAAGAGGGGGATGTGCTCAAGTGCTTCCTGTAGAGTCAGCTGAATATGGAATCTGTCTATCATCTGATTGCTGAACTCTACCTGTTGCTCTTTTTTGGGATCTTCTCTTTTATGTCCCTTCACCCGGCGGAGTACTTCTGGGAAGGGGATTGTAGGGGCCTCCTCAGATGGAGGACTAGGAATAGGTCCCTGTGCCTGTGAAAGAGGAGAATCCATACAATCACCACCATTCAATACATATGGATCCGCAATGTGAACGAAAACCTTTCCTTTATTCATGTTTTTGTTTTTCTTTTTGTTACCACAGTCCATAGATACAAAAGGTGGTAACATCACAGAGGGAGGCTCAAAAAAAGTAGATGTGGTGGCCTCAGTACCACCACCGGCACCTGTCTTCGCGGCATCAGCATCGCGCTCTGGTTCTGCATCCAAAATGGTGGCATCAGCACCACCGTCTGCATCTGGTATCACGACGGCCTCAGTACCGTCGTCTGGAACTTCGTCATTGGTGATATCAGCACCACCGTCTTTAACGTCATCATTAACGGCATCAGCACTGCACCTCTGGCGCTCCTGGTTCAGCTGGTGGTTGTCGCTCAGACGAGGCGCCGCCGGCTGGCATCCTACCGCTCCTAGCAGTACAAAATCAGCATCATACAAAGAAAGAGATATGTCACTCAAATAGTCACTAGGAGAGGTATCCTCTGTAAACTCTACCTGCTCAGACTTCCTTTTCAGATTGTTCGGGTTAGGTTCAATCTGAGCGGGTATGGCGGCCTTGCCTTTGATGATTTCCCTCATCTCCTGCCGGAATTCATCCATTTCTTTCCTGAAGGATGCTCGCTGTTCGGAGAGCAAGCGGGCAAGATCATCGAGAGATGGATTCTCAAAAGCGGGGGCTTGAGAATCGGATGGGTTCCCCTGCGGGAAGTGAGGCTGCTGTGGCTGGTACTGGGGAGGATGGGGATAAGATTGATGAGGCTGTTGTCGTTGCCTCCACTGCTGTCTCTGATAGGCGGGACGAGGACCACTCTGGTACTGCGGCTGGTGGGCATACTGGGGTTGTTGTTGCTGCTGTGGCTGTTGGCTGCTCTGTTGTCCTTGAGCTGAATTCTGCTGCTGAGATGAGGAGCCACCGTTACCACAACGGAATCCTGGGTGATCACGACGAATCCCAGGCTGAGGGTACCGGTCGTACAAAATCCCATTGACTTCCATCAATGGTTTCTGCTCGAAGGAGGGTGGAGGAAAAACTGCCAGTGGCTGCTCTGGCTGATACACCACCATCTGAGTGTCCGAAGATGGCAGCTGTGCTGGGTAGTACTGTAGCAGTGGAACTGGCTCTGCCTGGATGTGGTTAACCTGGCGGTACGAGGCAGAAGGTTGGTTGGAGCTGCTACTGCTGGGGTCAGCCCGTGATCTGGAAGGTTACTGGGAAGAAGTCTGTGCCTCCTGGATGCAAAGAATCTGCGTCTTCAGATCACTCATTGCCTTAGCAATCTGGTCCATCTGGGCCATGCCTTGCATCTGTTTCTTCTCGAGGATCTTGAGATGGTCCAGTTTCTCACTGATGATTCCCATGTCGGCTGCAGCTGATTCAGCTTGGGCTATGGCTGCCGACGATGTGTTAGGACCGGCATCGATGCGGGCGATCCTCTGGAATGATCCCGCTCCTTGCGGGGGCTTCTGCTGTGTGTAGGCGCGGGCTTAGGCCATCACAGTTGAGTTCTCTCCCATGCCTTCGTAGATGGCCCGAACGTCGTATTCACCCTTAGAAAAATAGGACCCACCGCAAGAGGCATTTAGAAGCCCCTGCAATTCTGGTGTCAGCCCACAAAAGAAACTCTGCACTAGATTGGGCTTAGATATGTCATGGTGTGGACATCGGTCGATGAGCTCTCTGAATCGATCCCAGGCTTCATGGAATTGTTCATTTGGGATCATGACAAAGTTGCTGATCATAGCTCTAGCTGCATTCGTCCGGCCGAGAGGGTAGTACTTCTTCAAGTATGCGGTCCGGAGATCTGCCCAAGTATCGATGAATCGCCCCAAGTGTTTGAGCCAGTATGCGGCTCTATCAACCAAGGAGAAAGGGAAGGCGATCATCTTGATCGTGTCCTCGGTCATCAGCATGTCATGTATGGTACTGCAGATCATTTCGAACTCTTGGAGATGGAGGTGTGGCTCTTCGGTCGGCAACCCATGGAATTTGGGCAGAAGCTGAATTGTGTGGGGTCGAAGCTCGAAATCTCTATGGATAGGCGGGAGTCTGATCCAACGATGAGTGAGGGATGCTGCTGGATTGTGCAATTCCCTCATGATAGTCTGTGGCGGTCTCTCAGCGTCGGGATCACCTCCTCCTGCATCAGGTCCACCTCCTCCTCCACCACCGCCACCGCCTCCAGGTCGGTTCTCTCTCATCTGTGTTATTTCTCTCATGAGGTCACCCATGAAGGTACCCTGGTCACAAATCTGCCTCTGCATGGTCTCCAGGGATGCAAGAAGTGAATTGTTGATGGTGTCTTGATCAATGAAGTATGGAGGGTGCTCATGATCATCAGGATGCTCGCCTCTGTCAGCCATGTCGAGGTTCTCTGAAAAGGAAAAAGAACCCATCTCAGGTGTCGTCAAATGTTCTGAGCTCTGTGATGCACTGAATTCTGAAACTATTGGACTGAGAGAAGGAGAATGAGAAGGGTGATCGAGGGGGAACATGGTGGAAGTAAACTCAGGCTCGGAGAGCGGACTCTCCGAGGTTGTCCTAGATGAATGAGGAGGAGTGCTGGATAGCGGTGCCGACAGAGTCGGCCTAAGAGATCTCCGTCCCATCATCTTGATTATTGGGAAGAGCAAGGAGAATGCAGAAGAAGAAGGAAGAAGGGAGAAGCAAAATAGCGCACAATTGTGTTGTGTTTTTGATATTGACCTAAATAAACTAGCAATCAAACACAAAGCAGAGGTGAGTTCACCAACTCAACACATGAAGCCGTGAAGGTTCGGCTTTTATCTTGTCAGTTTTAGCTTGAATTCAGGAATTTATCTTATTACGAGTCCTTAGAGCGCTACGCCTAAAGGAGAGAGAGTATTGCCGGAAAAGTGTTCCCGTACTTGTCCTCCTCCTATGTAACATGTAGCTTGCGCTTTTTAAGGTCCTTGTAACCCTTCCTTGATCCCTACCCAGCCAAAGAATAAGAAGGAGGAAGCCGATAGGCGAAACCGATACTTCGGACCTCGCTCGCAACGGAATCACCCGTGAGCGTGCAAGATCCTACTCGGATGCAGACGGTGAGACAGACACGCCCGTGAAGGCGTGGCCTATGCTCGGTACTTCGGACAAGGTTGGTGCTCACACAATAGTGAGTCACCAATGGTGACCAAGCCCTACTCGCCTACGTACGATAGTAGCGCCAATACTTCGGAAATCCAGGCGATACACAATGCAGCCACAAGCTGGGATTTGGGCTCTAATCCTATACGAAGCACTCTACTCACTTGGAAGGAGACCTTCCCATGCAACCTGAATACAAGTGAGGGTGTTACTCTCCCCAATCAATGAATCCAATTACCGATTTTATTTTTGGTCAAGGTTTTCTTAGCAGTCCCTTTTTTTAATTTTTTTGGTGTTATCGTTTCTTTTGAGTTGATTCAAACAAGCGCCTAACGATTTTTGTATTTTCTTGGATCCTACTTTGTCCAAAAACAAAGGGAGAATAGAGTCGGAAAAGCCAATGCAAGTTGACACCAAGGTGGAAATCTCACCTTTGTGCCTAAATGATGGATGCAAAGTGAGAAGACTTACAGCGAATCCCAGCTCTCTCCATGTGGGATGCAAAGCAGAAATTTATAAACCAAAACTACATGCCGGTATGTGACGGGTCCGAAAAAGCCGCGTTAAGAAGTTGTTTTTAATGTTCGTGCGTAAAATGATTAATTGTCGTTCGTTGTAGGCGGCGATCGGAAACAGTCAAGAAATAACCACAATTTTTAATCAAATTTAATCAAGTGGTTTTTATGTTTATTTTACTTGGGCAAGTCCCAAGGTCGATCACAAGGAGGCAAAGGAACAACCTAGAGTTGTGTCTATCCAATTTCGTGTTCGATTTTCAAGGCGGTCTTTTTTTAGAATTTTCAATGCAATAAAGGGATGCACGATGCAAATTCGGCCTATTTTAGGGACTAAAATGTAAATTTCAATCAAACGATGTCCGAAAAATATGAAACTTGGCCGAAATGATAATTATGACAAAATTAGTGCACTACAATTTTTTTGAAATTTTCTGATGCAATATGAATTTTTTTATGAATTTTTAAATGCAAACAGAATGATTTTCAATATTTAATTATAATAAATATTAAACCTACTTATTTTCGAGAGATAAAATTATCTAAGATCTATCACTAGGTGATGGATCTCAGAAAAATCCTAAATTCAAAAATGCGGGGTCTAATACCTATTAAAAATTAAACAGTGAAATATGCAAAATGATTTTTATAGAGCAAAGTATGCACGCAAATGCAAAGATTTTTGGGCACAATGTTAATCAAAATAATCTCTACGATATTTGATTTTTGGGGAATTTTTAAGGTCACGGTTAATTAAATAAAATTTGAAGAGCACAACCTGGGCAAAATATGGTAATTTCCACAGAATAATTAATTATTAATCAACCGGTCATCACAAAAATGTCCATGACATGCCAAAATGTAGAGAATTAAAAGATGAACAAAATGCTATTTTTAAATGACTAAAATGATGCAATGTAGAGGTCTATAATGGATGACAAAGACAGGGGTACATATGTAAACAGAATAAATAAATATAAAATGCAACTGGGGGGGTTTCTATGTAATTACCAATAACAGAAGGGGCAATGCTGCAAAATGTCCAAGTGGCACGTGCCTGCCCTTGGAGGCGGGGGTCGAGGCGCGAATTGGTGAAGCTCCAATGGCCCTGATGCAAAATGTCCCCCCGACGCACGTGAGGAGCACGCGCGTGGGGGTCTCGGCCCTGGGGACCGGGGCGATAGCGGCGGAGGGCCGCTCCAGGCAGAGGTGCAGGCTATCTTCGAGGCGGCTGGTGGATGATTCGCCGGCATGACGAGGCTGTGGTGGTGGAGAGCCTCCGGTGGAATGCTCCAGCTGCGGGTGAAGAAGACGAAGGCCGGCTACGGCGAGGCGGAGGCCGGGCGTGGTGCTTGCGACAGGAGAAGATGGAGTTTCTGCGGCGGATGAAGCTGATTGAGGCGTGGAAGCTCGATTTGAAGGCGCTGCTCCTGTACAGTTGGTGGCGAGGCGGAGACGACGGATGGTGATGGCGGAGCTTCGTGAGAAGCTTGGGGATGTCGCCGGAGAAGACGATGGTTTGTTGATGGCGGAGAAGAAGACGTTGGTCGTAGGCGGTGTTGTGGCGGCGGAGGTGAACGGGGAAGTCGCGGGCTCGACGCTGCTGGCGGAGCTGGGGCAGTAACGCGGCGGAGGCGCTGCAGCAAGGCCCGCCAGCCTTGGATCTCGCCGCAAGTGGTGGTTCTCCGGGCTGTCACCACCGGAGGTCACCTAGTTTAGGGCGATCGGTGGATGCTTGGGCTCGGGGTTGACGAGGTGCTTTTATAGGCGAGGGAGGCGGCCGGTGGTTGCGGAAGACGCGGGGGACCGGTGCGGAGGAGAGGGTCAACGGCGGAGAGAAGGGGAACCGTTGGCAAGGTGGTTGGCGGCGGCCGGTTGCGAAGGGGAAGGCAGAGAGTTCGGGGCTGGGCGGTTGGCGAGATTTGCGGGGAGGAGGACGAAGGTGGATGGCCGTCCGATCGGCCGAGATCAGACGGCCATAAAGGTGACGCGTGGCTTGGGTTGAGAAAGGGCAAAAAGGAGGGCGCGGGGCGCACGTGCAGTGCGCGTGCGGGGGGTGGCACGTGCTCTGCACGTGCGTGGCATTTTTTATTATTTTTTTATATTTTTTTAAATTTTTTTATTTTTTTATTTTATTTTTTAATTAAAAACGGTATTAAAAGGGCGAAAAATAGCTGACACGTGGCGGCCTCTGGGGCGGCCACGTGTCAGCACCCGAAAATTCGAAGAAAAATCATTTTTAAAATCAAAAAGAAATAGCAAATGACCTCGGAACGAAAACGTTCCTTCACAAAAAATGCTCGTCTCGACGAGATCTACAACTTTCATGAAGACATCAAAGCCAAATTCGGTCAAATGTGAAAAGTGAATTTTTGGGGTATCCTATGTACATAGAATACCTTGATTTTTGGGTTTTCTATTTTTTTTGTCATTTTTAAAACAAAATAAAAAAATCCAGAAAAATGTGGAAAATTCAAAGATAAATAAAAGAGACCTTAATCTAATTTTTTTGGATTTTTATCAATGAAGAAAATAAGTACATAAAATACAAGGTCAAAACCCGCGAAAATACAATGTACAAAAGAGGCCCAAAACCCAACTTTCACATACGAGCTCCGATTCACTTGAACTTGGTCTTGTTTTGAAGGTAATTGAATGTGCATTAGTTCAAAAGTGAGTAGGATCAAATCGGACACTGGATGGGGAAGATATGGGGCTTTTAGTCCGAAAATCCTGAAACTAGGGTTTGGGTTTTTGGTCCACTTAACAGGGTTAGTGATTTTTTTTATTTTTTATTTATTCTTGTTAGTGATGTGTACACAGAGGAAGTGGTTTTGTGGCATGCGGTGTTAGCATGGAGGAGTTAAAAATAGGGGAAGTTAGGCTATTTACAGGTCATTTTTGGCTTGGAATTTTGGCTTCTTATTTGATGCAGAAATTAATGCTAAAATGTAATTCTTATGAAATCATGCCTAAATGCTAATTATGTGAAATAAATGAAGAAATGCAATTGATTTTGAGGGACTTGAGCTTAATTAATGAGACTTAGAGTGGTGAATCCGAGATTCATCATCCCCCTATACTTAACCATGCTCGTCCCTGAGCATCAAAAAGAAATGCCATGAAGTGAAATGAGACTGGGTTCCATCCCAAGACCATGAACTGAAGGTGAAAGTGAAACTAAACTCGACCTTTGGATTAATAATGTGGCGGAACTTCTGTGAGACTTAGAATTTTAAAATCAACAGCCCTCAAGTTCTACACATCATTGTCACAGTTTCGACTCAGAAGTCATCTTAGATCAATCCTCTTCCCAAAGTATACCCTATGAACATTGAATAACCGACTCATGTGTGTGAAGGGTTTTAGCTCTTCCCATCCAGAATGCTGGACTACCATGCTCCTCTCCTCTCTAGTAACTCGTCCTCGGGGAGTCAGGTATTTCCTTCTAAGGTCTGTCGTGTTGTGTTCACAATCGAATGAGGGAGAAGATAGAAGAAAGAGAAAAGAACTGGAGGATGGCCAGTATAGTCACCTCTCCTTGTGAAGATGGCCAGTGTAGCCGAGTCTCCACCAAGATCTGCAGGTTCTTGAAGCTTGGACCTTTTTGGTCGGATTTTTATTTGGTGGTTGCTCCTTTGTATTTGGAATTTTTAGTGGTTCTGCTTGGATCTTGTTGTGCCCCTACGGATATAGAATCTTTTTGTTCCGTACATTTTTTGGGGTCTTAGAAAAAATTGTGCCCAGTCGTCCATCCCTTTTCCGAAGCTTTATTTCAACCCGTACTCCGATCTTTAGATTTCCACGCTACCAGAAAAGAGATTCACACAGTCTTCCAACATCCCGTCTGGGTTGAGCTAAGTGCATAGTGCGAGAGTACAAATTAATTCTCTATTCCAGAGTTGTACCCAGAATGAAGAGACCAGGTTAGACACTAAGAGTCAAACGCTGTACATTGTCATGTGGAACTTAAGGAATTAAGTCAAAAAGACATGAAGCTCTTAAAATCCTATTTCTCGGTGAAGTTCCTCTGAAAATTAGGTGGATTAAGGTCAAGCCCAGACCTCTCTCGGTTTCTGTTCATAACTCGGTTCAGAACCCAATGACTTTTCACAGATGCAGATGCATGTGATGTTGGATGAAGTGTAGGTGTGTGCAATGCAGACACATTTTTTGGAATTTTTTTGACATTTTATGCAAGGGATTTTTTTATGCAGAAAATGGAATAAGAAGCCTCTTTTTTTCCAAAAATTTTGGGCAAGTCAGTGTTAGTAGCAAAACTCTCTCTCTCTCTCTCTCTCTTTTTGTTTTTTTTGTTTTTTTTTCAAATTAGTACCCACCCCGTAAATACATATAGACTTACGCGCAAGTACGAGATATGGGTAAAATATATACAAAGTATATATACAGACCCCCCTATACTTAGCGAGTGCTGTGTCCTCAGAGCACAAGAAGCGTAAAGAAGACATAGCTCGGGCTAAGCGTAAGGGAGTAAAAAAAAGAAAAGAAAAGAAAAACGGTCAGGAAATGAGGAGAGTATAAACAGATGGATGTTGGTTCCCCCTATACTTAGGCTCTGGACAGCCTAAGTATGGAAGAAGGGTGGAAATGGAGTGATTGGGAGTTAGGAGAAGAATGATATATACAGATGGCATCGGTCCCCCCCTATACTTAGGCCTTGGCCTAAATAAAGGAAGAAGCTGTACAAGGAAACCGATGTGGTCGGGAGGTAGGGTGGGTAGCCGATGATTAAGGTGGTTTTCGGCTGATCTTTTTGTGAGCCTGTGGTGGGAGATCGTAGTGATGAGTAGGCGATGAGGCATATGATTCTCAACTACAATCAGTGTCATCCTCAGGAGAATCATGATGGATAATAGATGAAGTGCTTGAGTCAGATGAAAGATATCCATCATCAGAGTTATCCTCAGAGGAGTAGTAATTGAAAGTGGACATACTCCAAGTATTTTGGTCTTTTTGTTTCTTCAGTTGTTTCCTCAGACTTCGTTCCTTTTTGGGGTCAATCGGTTTGTCCTCAGATGAATACTCAGAAGCACCGGTCTCAGTCAGCTCATACGAAAGAATTCCAGTGTACTTGAAGAATGCAGGAGCATCAGCTTTGGATGAGTAGTAGTTAGGAACGGGAGTTGTCCAACGAGGATTGAATTTTGGATCCTTACGAAGATATGGCTTTAGGGTTGCCGAATAGACTTCACTCATGTAAACCATCTTTTCTGGACCTGATGAGGGATCATCAACTGATTCCTCTTCCGAAAGGTCAAAGGTGACTCTCTTTTTATTTTGTCGTGAAGGTGTCGGTTCACTTGAGTATCCAGATGAATAGCCATTTGAATTCTCCTTGGTCGGTGTTTGATCCGTGTGCTTGCTCTTAGTCTCCCGAATGTTTGAGCACTCTCGATTTGGGATGATTTGGTCAAGGTATTCAGAGAATGTTGCTCCAGGGTGTGACCATGTATATGTCTCAGGATCGTAGTAGAAAGATTTGTCTATTTTGAGATCCTCGGGAATTTGAATATTGGGAAGAGTCTCTGCATGTTCTTTCTCAACTGATTCGATGTTGGCGCATTCATGTGTCGAGTTGATGTAATCCATGTAGTCAGAGTAGGTTGACCCAGGGTGTGCCCATGCATAAGTCTCCGGATCATATGATTCATATACATGATTGTCCATGGTGAGAGCGGCTGGGAATGGAGCAGGGGGGAGATTTTCTAAACCAATAGTCTCATCAACAACCGCTATCTCAGGTGTGGTCGTAGGGTAGGGCTCTTCTACCGTTTCATGGTTACGGTTGTCGGGGACTGCGTGGGTTGCCTCAGAAGATCGTGGTTCCTCAAAGATAGGGTCGGTTTTAAGTGCTTCCAATGTTGTGAAATTGATTTCCCGAGTCTCACAATCAATACTCGCCTTGGCCAATGCCAAGAATGGCTTTCCGAGAATGATTGGAGACTGGGTGAATTCTCCTTGATGCTCAATATCAATGATCGTGAATTCTACCTTGAGCGGAGCACCTTGGAATTTCATGATGACAGAAATGGTTCCTCTCGGCCTTTTTATCGATCGGTCTGCCAATTGGACAATCTCTCGTATCTTCCAAATTGGTCCGAGTTTGAGTTCGTGAAATACAGAGGTCGGGAGGATATTGATTGGTGAATCATCATCAATCCGAGCATGGGTGAAAATTTTGTCTTTGATTTCACAGTCAAATCTGGGCAACCGCTTCACTATGCGGCTCTTGGTTTTTCTCCTCAACACCAAGGAGGAGGCCATTGACAAAATGTGTCTTTCGGTCTTTGTTCGTATCCTACCCGACTTTTTGTTCATTAATTTATCTGTTATAAATCTTTTAAGGTCGGGGAAGTGTTCAATGGCCTGTATAAAGGGAAGTTCAAACATCAAGCGTTTTTCCAGTGCTTCCCGTATAGTTGGATCCAAATTTCGCAGATCATCTTCAGTTTTAATTTTTATGAAATTTTCTGAATTTTCAATTTTTTTGTGATTTTCAAATATTTCCATTTTTTTGGTATTTTCTGGGTGGTATGGGGATGTGGGATATTCTTCAGATGAAAAGGGGCTCTGGTGTTCAGGGTGAGGGTCAACGACATAGTCATTTTCAGAATTGTCCATAGGTCCCTGAATATCCTCAGAATTTTCAATCTCAGATCCAATAATTTCCTCATTCATTTTACTGTCCGAGTCACCATAGAATGCGATGAATTGATCGATAAATTTTTGAAATCTCTCCTCTATTGAATTGAATCTTGTTTTTATCCTCAAAATATCATCCTCAAAATTCAATTCATGATCAATCATAGGCGCAGTCGGTGTGTGTTCGATACTTTCATCTTCCATTTTCTCGTTTGTGCTGAGAGGAGAATTTCTTGGAAGATCCAATATATGATCATTAATTTCAGAAAATATCTCCTCAATAATCATGGAAGGCGGCTGCTCATATGGTCCAGACATGTGGAGTTGATCCGGGTAAAATTTATTTCTTTGATCATGAGTGGTCGGATCTTGGTATGGTGGAGCATGTCTGAAGAGGGGGTTGTTGTTCATGAAGCCTATCGGATTGGTGAAAAGAGATGGTGGTTGAGAATCTCTTGGAGGAGGTGTTTTGGGTCTAACCGACATGAATTCATTTTCATAGTATAATTCCGATGGGTGTTCCGTCATTTTTGAGAGGAATGGGGGGTTGGATCTGCGAGAGTTTTTGGACAAGAGATGATTGCACGGGATAGTAAAGAGAATTTTTATCGAATGTGCGGCTATTGATCTTGAAATCGGTTCACGCACACCAATGCAAACACAATTCAAACCCCGGGTTCACCAACTCACACAATGAAGTCGTAAGAGTTCGGCTATTATCTTTTCAATTTTAGTTGGTGATAAATTCAATCTTGCTAGCCGTTTAAATGAGATGTTAGGTTTGGAGCTGGGCTCTATCCTAGTGTGCGTCTCTCTCCTCGCTACAAGATAAAATCAAACAATGTCGGGGTTGCTCTCCCGCAGAAATTCTTGATTTTATGGATTTTTTTAAGATCAACTTTATTTAGCAGTCCCAATTTTATTGAGGCAATCACTGAAGAATTTAGATGAACACAAATACACGTCTACCGTCCAGTCCCAATTTCCTTTATATTTATGTGATAAAACAAGAGAGAGGAATTCGGGAAAAGCCAATGCACGCGGAAAACTATGATGAATGCTTAGTTAGAAGACTTACAGTGCCTCCTCGCAATCTCCATGTGGGATGCAATACAGAATTTTAAAAATTTATACTAAATGCGTGCAAGCCGATGAAAACCGCATCTAAGCAGAAAGTTCTATTAGCGGGAAGAATTGAGTTGGATTTGGCTAAGTTGAACGATCTAATGTGCGTCTCAGTTAAAGTGCAGTGTGGCTTAAGATCCTACGAGCACAATCAAAAAATAAAAAATGCTCTAAGAGCCGTATGTGCAGGTCTATCCTAATCGCCACTCAAGTCGGGCCCCACCCTCTCCGGAGAGTGAAACAGGCCACGACACACCACAAATAAAGTTCAAGGTCTTTTTACACACGCGAGAGTCCAAACGGACATCGCTAGAAATGAGCAGAAATTAAAAGTGCAGAAATTAAAAACCTAGACTCTACTCTCTCTCACGACTCGACTCGATCTTAATTTAATTGTGGTTTCTTCGGGTGTCGGTGAAGATGCGTCGGTTCCTTGAAAAACCGCTCCACGTGCGTCGGGTACCTCGCAAGAAAAATAAGAGAGATGGGTGTAAGAGAGTGACTCAGAAAATAATCAAAAATAAAATAAATGAAATAAATACAAGAAATAAAATGGGATTTACAGTGAAAAATTCGGGGGTCAGACTACCCGAATTCGGAAAACCGAACAAAAATTTTCAAAACAAAAAACTAAGCCGTTTGCCTCCCCGGCAACGGCGCCATCTGACGGGTCTGAAAAAGCCGCGTTAAGAAGTTGTTTTTAATGTTCGTGCGTAAAATGATTAATTGTCGTTCGTTGTAGGCGGCGATCGGAAACAGTCAAGAAATAACCACAATTTTTAATCAAATTTAATCAAGTGGTTTTTATGTTTATTTTACTTGGGCAAGTCCCAAGGTCGATCACAAGGAGGCAAAGGAACAACCTAGAGTTGTGTCTATCCAATTTCGTGTTCGGTTTTCAAGGCGGTCTTTTTTTAGAATTTTCAATGCAATAAAGGGATGCACGATGCAAATTCGGCCTATTTTAGGGACTAAAATGTAAATTCAATCAAACAATGTCCGAAAAATACGAAACTTAGCCGAGATGATAATTATGACAAAATTAGTGCACTGTAAGTTTTTTGGAATTTTCTGATACAATGTGAATTTTTTTTGAATTTTTAAATGCAAACAGAATGATTTTCAATATTTAATTATAAAAAATATTAAACCTACTTATTTTCGAGAGATAAAATTATCTAAGATCTATCACTAGGTGATGGATCTCAGAAAAATCCTAAATCTCGAAAATGCGGGGTCTAATACCTATTAAAAATTAAATAGTGAAATATGCAAAATGATTTTTACAGAGCAAAGTATGCATGCAAATGCAAAGATTTTTGGGCATAATGTTAATCAAAATAATCTCTACGATATTTGATTTTTGGGGAATTTTTAGGGTCACGGTTAATTAAATAAAATTTGAAGAGCACAGCCTGGGCAAAATATGGTAATTTCCACAGAATAATTAATTATTAATCAACCGGTCATCACAAAAATGTCCATGACATGCCAAAATGTAGAGAATTAAAAGATGAACAAAATGCTATTTTTAAATGACTAAAATGATGCAATGTAGAGGTCTATAATGGATGACAAAGACAGGGGTACATATGTAAACAGAATAAATAAATATAAAATGCAACTGGGGGGATTTCTATGTAATTACTAATAACAGAAGGGGCAATGCTGCAAAATGTCCAAGTGGCATGTGCCAGGCACGTGCCCTTGGAGGCGGGGGTCGAGGGGCGAATTGGTGAAACTCCAATGGCCCTGATGCAAAATGTCCCCCTGACGCACGTGAGGAGCACGTGCGTGGGGGTCTCGGCCCTGGGGACCGGGGCGATAGCGGCGGAGGGCCGCTCCAGGCAGAGGTGCAGGCTATCTTCGAGGCGGCTGGTGGATGATTCGCCGGCACGACGAGGCTGTGGTGGTGGAGAGCCTCCGGTGGAATGCTCCAGCTGCGGGTGAAGAAGACGAAGGCCAGCTACGGCGAGGCGGAGGCCGGGCGTGGTGCTTGCGACCGGAAAAGATGGAGTTTCTGCGGCGGATGAAGCTGATCGAGGTGTGGGCTCGATTTGAAGGCGCTGCTCCTGTACAACTGGTGGCGAGGCGGAGACGACGGATGGTGATGGCGGAGCTTCGTGAGAAGCTTGGGGATGTCGCCGGAGAAGACGATGGTTTGTTGATGGCGGAGAAGAAGACGTTGGTCGTAGGCGGTGTTGTGGCGGCGGAGGTGAACGGGGAAGTCGTGGGCTCGACGCTGCTGGCGGAGCTGGGGCAGTAACGCGGCGGAGGCGCTGCAGCAAGGCCCGCCAGCCTTGGATCTCGCCGCAAGTGGTGGTTCTCCGGGTTGTCACCACCGGAGGTCACCTAGTTTAGGGCGATCGGCAGATGCTTGGGCTCGGGGTTGGCGAGGTGCTTTTATAGGCGAGGGAGGCGGCCGGTGGTTGCGGAAGACGCGGGGGACTGGTGCGGAGGAGAGGGTCAACGGCGGAGAGAAGGGGAACCGTTGGCGAGGTGGTTGGCGGCGGCCGGTTGCGAAGGGGAAGGCGGAGAGTTCGGGGCTGGGCGGTTGGCGAGATTTGCGGGGAGGAGGACGAAGGTGGATGGCCGTCCGATCGGCCGAGATCGGACGGCCATAAAGGTGACGCGTGGCTTGGGTTGAGAAAGGGCAAAAAGGAGGGCGCGGGGCGCACATGCAGTGCGCGTGCGGGGGGTGGCACGTGCTCTGCACGGGCGTGGCATTTTTTTATTATTTTTTTATATTTTTTCAAATTTTTTTATTTTATTATTTTATTTTTTTAATTAAAAACGGTATTAAAAGGGCGAAAAATAGCTGACACGTGGCGGCCTCTGGGGCTGCCACGTGTCAGCACCAGAAAATTCGAAGAAAAATCATTTTGTAAAATTAAAAAGAAATAGCAAATGACCTCGGATCGAAAAAGTTCCTTCACGAAAAATGCTCGTCTCGACGAGATCTACAACGTTCATGAAGACATCAAAGTCAAATTCGGTCAAATGTGAAAAGTGAATTTTTGGGGTATCCTATGTACATAGAATACCTTGATTTTTAGGTTTTCTAATTTTTTTTGTCATTTTTAAAACAAAATAAAAAATCCGAAAAAATGTGGAAAATTCAAAGATAAATAAAAGAGACCTTAATCTAATTTTTTTTGGATTTTTATCAATGAAGAAAATAAGTACATAAAATACAAGGTCAAAAACCGCGAAAATACAATGTACAAAAGAGGCCCAAAACCCAACTTTCACATACGAGCTCCGATTCACTTGAACTTGGTCTTGTTTTGAAGGTAATTGAATGTGCATTAGTTCAAAAGTGAGTAGGATCAAATCGGACACTGGATGGGGAAGATATGGGGCTTTTAGTCCGAAAATCTTGAAACTAGGGTTTGGGTTTTTGGTCCACTTAACAGGGTTAGTGATTTTTTTTATTTTTTATTTATTCTTGTTAGTGATGTGTACACAGAGGAAGTGGTTTTGTGGCATGCGGTGTTAGCATGGAGGAGTTAAAAATAGGGGAAGTTAGGCTATTTACAGGTCATTTTTGGCTTGGAATTTTGGCTTCTTATTTTATGCAGAAATTAATGCTAAAATGTAATTCTTATGAAATCATGCCTAAATGCTAATTATGTGAAATAAATGCAGAAATGCAGTTGATTTTGAGGGACTTGAGCTTAATTAATGAGACTTAGAGTGGTGAATCCGAGATTCATCAGTATGCAATTCGGAAATCGTCGTAAGATAGGCAACTGCTAGCGTGAAGAACCACAAGTCAACCACTATCCTTCAATCCTAATGCCCGGTCTAGGCTCACCCTTCCTTCTCTCGACACATCGAGTTTAGGATAAGCGCTTGGCAGGATGAGCTCGCGGCGCGCGGATCGAAAGCTAATGACTAACTATTTAATTAGACTAAGTCCAAAGACGGTCTATAGGAACATGCAACGGTTATTAGTGTGTTTAGACCTAATCTAATCGAACAAGCAAGCCTAAAGCTAAGGGCTCAATCCACAAAAGAAATGAAAATGAAAACAAAACCGGAAAATGACTGTCGAAAAACGCGATGAAAACCGCGGTGAGCCCCAGGGTGAACAAACACCTGTAAATTAGGCCAGAAGTGTCTGAGTGTCCGAGTTATTTATTATTACAAATTAATAGTCATTCTCTCACAAAAAGAAAATGCAAGCTAATCTAAGCACTCTCTCACTCCCCCTGCCGGCTTGGCTTAAGAAAAGCCGGCTCCGCCTCACGTGGTTGCTTGGGATCCCCTAGGTGATCCGCCTCGCTCCATGGTCCCTCCCAAGAAGACAAGAAAAAGAGTGGTCAAAAAAGCTCAACAAGATATATCAAAAATGCAAGAGAGATAAAATTAAGCAATAAAAGACAAACAACACAATCAAACAAAATAATGAACTACTCGATGTTGCTCCCCAGCAATGGCGCCATTTGATTTAGCCAAAATTCACGGAGTCTAAAATGATGTCTCACACAAGGCGGAGACAACCGAGGTCGCTGCGGTGACCCGCAATGAATCTTGGACTAAAATCAGCAATTAACCCACACTATAGATCAAGAAATGAGAAATAAATGTGAAGTTAAAATTTATTTTTAACTCTACATAAATGGTGTATAGCAAGCAAGTATGCAGAGAGTTCGAACACAAGGAGCAAACAGGGCAGATCAAACAAATGTGTGTGTGTGTGGATGTGAAGTGTTGTTTACACTATGCAATGCAAATATTTTTGTGGGTTTTTATTTTTTTTAATTTTGTATTTTGATTTTTAATTTTCTGATTTTTATAATTTTATATTTTATATTTTTTTCCTTTTTCAATATTGGAATATATAAGCTATGTAATAAAAGAGAAGATAGATTATTTATAAAAATATGCAAAAATAGTCAAAAATTCAGAAATAAGATCTTTTTGGTATTTTTATGATTTTCTACTGTTTTTGTGATTTTTGGGTGTTTTTCAAAATGTTTTTGGTATTTTTAAATAGCTAAATAAAAGAAAACAGGGATTTAGCTACTGGCTGGGGGTAAAAAGGGAATTAAAAATGTCAAACAGTTACCAAAATTTTTAAACTAAATTTAAAATAAAGATAAGAAAATAAGGAATCTACAGAACCTTAGTTTGCAATTTTTGTAGTTTTCTATAATTTTTTAGATTTTTTTTGAAGTTTTTAGGTATTTTCTAATTTTTAAGGTTTTTCTTTTGAAATTTTTAGTGATTTTTGGACTGACACTAAAGTAGGTTAAAATAGGCAATAGGTAATGTTTTTGGAATTTTTCGAGGTATTTTAATATTTTTTTGGTATTTTCTAAGCTAGAAATTACTAAAATGGCAAGTTTTTTATTTTTAATAAATGTGAAAATGCAATAAAATCAAAAACTAAAAATATGGCATGAGAGTGCAAGTGAACATGAGCTTAATGTGATTTTTGTGGAATTTTTCAAGTTAAAATGATGGCTTAAATAAATGAGAGAAGCATACAAAAAATGTAACAGCCTGACAGGGGTATATATGCAAATACACAAAAGTCCAAGGGCATACAAGCAATTTTCCACAAAATATAACACTTAATATTCGAATTTATGGACCAAATATAAATAAGCAGACCTGCAGGGGTGTCGGTGCAAAATGTCCACTAGGGCGCATGACTTGCACACGCCTGGGAAGGACTTAAATGTAATTACAAAAATCTCCGGGGGATCACTTGCAATTTTTACAAAAAGTTAACACTTAATATAAAATTCCTTGGACTGAAATGAAATACAAAATGGCCAAGGGCCTCCCTGCAAAATGCCCACACCTCACGTGAACAGGTCACATGAGGTGACGTGGTAGAGGACCTATGTGCAAATACGGCAAGTTCAAGGGCCTAATTATAAAATTTACAAAAATTTTAAACTATGAATTAAAGTTTATGGGCTAAAATAAAATTACAAAAGTCGCGAGGGTATACTTGCAAAAATCCCTCGCTAGGGCGATCGAACGGCTGTGGGTCGTTCACTTGACACGTGGCGCACCCTGCATGCGCGATGACGCTTCGTGGATGTGTGGCCCAGATTAGAATCTGGATGACGATCTAACGGTGCTGGGGCTACTCCATCCGACGATGGCTGTGCTCCACGAAGAACCGGCTTGATCCGACGGTTGCGGAGGCAGCTGGACGAACGGGGAAGAACACCGCCGCAGCGAGGTTTCTCCGGTTCGATCCTCCTTCTCCGGCGATCTTTAGTGCTCCAAGATGGTCAGCTGGGTTCCTCTGGTCATCCTCAAGGTGCTGAGGGCGGCAAAATTCCCCGGCGAAGCTCGGAGAGGCGGCACGAGGTCGGTGGAGCAACGGGGCTCCAGGTACCTCAGTCGGTCTTCAAAATCGCCCCCAGGGGCACGCTGTGGCTCTTGGACTTGCGGAAAGTGTTAGAGAGGTCGAGGGCAAAATGCCTCGACCTCCTGTGTCTCTCAAGAAGGGGTGAACGGCGGAGTCAGTGCTCGACCAGAGCAAGCTCCGACGAGGGGATCGATTTGCCGAATCGATGGATGGTTGGACGCGAAACTGGGATCTACATGAACCTAAGACTACCAGGAATGAACTAGGATAAAAAGGAAGCGAAGAAACACCTCAAGGGGGATACCCAGGTTGATGTACCTCAACGGAGAAGTCGCCGGAGGTGGGGTTGGAACGCGCCCAGCTCGTGCTGATCCTCCGCCTTGAAGAAGGAGACCTGGAGCTGTCACCTCCAAGATGCTCGAGCGAGTCCAAGGGGGGGAAGAACCGGATGAATCGCGGTTCAAAATTCAAATGAAAGTTGGAGCTGGGTTATATGGGGTTGACGGTCAGTGGAGAAAGAACGAGGCCTAGCAGTGGGTACAGTGGTCCTTCGACCAAGGTTTCATCAGGGCGGGCATGCCCATTGATCGAGGATCAAAAGCCAAGAAGAGTCTATCACGAGATGATGCAAGACTAGGCCTCGAAAAAATGGAGAAAGAGGGATCAAACCTGGTTCTGACAAGGGCTACAGGGCTAAGAACGACCAGTTGACCAAGGTCAACTAGGGCTAAAACCTGGTTGGTCCACGTGGACCAACCAGGAAAAATCCCTGATTTTTATTTTGTAAATTCAAATAAAAATAGTAATTGAATTAATTAAAGTTTGATTATTAAATAAAAATTGTTTACTTTTTATTTAGTGTTTTATTATGATTTTTAATTATTTTTAGGAGGTATAATTTTATAAGTTTCCTTTTATGCCCTTTATAGGTATAATACCTATATAATTTAGTATTTTATTTTTATTTGGTATTTTTAATTTTATTAATTCTGTTTATTATTTTATACAATTATAAAATACTTTTATATACACAAATATATTTTTGTTTTATTTTTCTGATGTGTTTTGTATATTAAATAAAATATAAGTAGGTTTTGTATAGGTATGTACATAAGTATAATACCTGTGTAGTTTAATATACATATATTTTTATTTTGAGTTTTCATTGGGTTTCTATTCCTGTTTTGATGTACATAATTATTATAAATAATATTCACAAAATTGTGAAAATATGAAATTATAAAAATAATGAATAAAAAATAAATTGAATATTTTACTCTGTACAAATGTACAATGAGGGTCCAAAACTCAACTTTCAAACCGTAGCTCCGCAGAAATGCAAAACCACCACCATTAAATAGATTATTTTATCCTATATACAATTAAAGGTGAGTTTACTGCATTTGGAGTTTCCAGTTGTGAGATACGGGTCTGGGAAGTTGGGGTTCTGGATTTTTATTCAGACCATCACTTTTTATCTGTACCTTATTTTTCAGTGAAATCAATTTTGTATTTTTCTATATAAAATTATCTACAACTTTCATGTACAAGGTTTCTTTATTTGATGCATAAAAAGTGGAACCAAAAATAGGTTCCAAAATGAGTAAAGAATGAATAGAATAGTATAGGTATTTGGCCCTTATCTCCCCCTACTTTATTCCTGGTCGACCTATTCATCAAGATGCTTAGGTCTCGGGGTTTTGGGTCATAAACTATTTACAATATTTTATTCTTTTTCTTTTCTTTTATTTATTCTATAATTTTGGCTTTAATTACAGTGTTTTATACACTATTTAGATGCACATGCATGCATGCTAAATTGCTCTTTTTAATGCTATTTACAGGCATTTGCTAGGGTTTTTGATGCCAAAATGATAGAATAAAGATGATGAAATGTGGATTCATCACCCACCTGACTGCATATTCGGGTGTATCTTTTTACCTTTTGACTGTGTCATCGTTCTCACAGGGAGACGACGACGAGAGCACGGTAGTCGCTTACCAGATACCGTCCTGTACTTCACTAGTCTCTTCACCACTTGTATAAATGTGCTTTGTCTATTCATTCTTTCTCTCGTATGTTATATGTGCACCAGATCTATCGCCATATCTTTGTATCCACACTTAGGACGTACCTTGTCCTAAGTATAGGGGGGTGCACCCCTGATTTGTTCATTCATTGATCTGTTTATTCCCACCCTTGACCCTCCCTGCTTTGTGTACAGTCTGCTATACTTAGGATTATTTGATCCTCAGTATAGGGGGGACGGTCAACTTCTCTTTCGTTCATCTCTTATTCATATATTCTTTCGACTTGCCTATACTCAGTACGAGTTATGTCTTCTCTTTTCTTTTCGATCTATGAGGACATAGCTCAAGCTAAGTATAGGGGGTCGTATATACTATGTATATACTTAAGCCATAACTCGTACTTTCGTATTCTCTTAATAATATGGCTAATAATAATTCTTTAAAATTCATTAAAAAAACCCTAATAAAAGATGTTATCATTCCTCAAATTCTTTTTGTATTTACTGATTAATAAATCATGTGAAAATGTTTTTTGCAAAATGTTTGAAAAATAGTTTGAAAATCTTTGTGAAAATCTGTTGAAAACTATTTTGAAAACATTTTGTTATATGTTTTCAACCTTTGTAAAAACATTTTGGTTTGTAAAGTTTATTTCTTTGTGTGAAATAAAATGTGTAAAAAATTGTTTGCAAACGGTTTGAAAAATGGTTGCAAAAATACATGAAAAATCTATATATTCTGTTTGGAAAACCTTTGCAAAATGATTTTTTAAATGTGTGTACATGTTTGTAAAGTGCTTATAAAAATTATTTTGGACTATAGTTTTTCAAAATTGTTTGTAAAATGATTTTCAAATAAATTTGAGGAATATATACATCAAATTAACAATAAATAAAAAATAAAAATAAAATAAAAAATAAATAACACAAAATTCTTTAATAATTATACATATATACCTATAAATAATAAAAAAAACTAAACGGTAAATTCTTAAAAAATAAAGCGGCACGCCCGTGTAAATAGTTGTACATATTTTCAGTGCCAAAACTATTTTTATTTGCAGAAATTCTTGGTGTAAAAGATTCTTTGTTTTCCAATTCGTTGAAAAAATGCATTATTTTTTTGCATATTTGTAAATAGCATTTGCATAACGTTCATATATTTTTGATTGAGCTTGATGATTGAACTAGTCCAATAAAGTCCAAGATTGGAGCTTGGTTGGACCTTACTGCACCTAACTTCACTGGAACCTTATGGGAACTAGGTTTAAGGTACTTCAGGTCTATTCAGACTTAATTCTTTGAGAAATCAGGGATGGGTTCAAGTCACCTCAACTGACTAACTAGAACTTTTCGAGACACACGCATGACTCTTGTCGGTCGTGACTTAACTTGGACACTTGCACCTTTCACTTGGCTCGACTCAGTTGGAGTGGTGAGGGGGTTGGATTTACCAGTCTGAGAAGCACATGGGTGGAAACATTCGTCCTCGTCTAGGGAGGGAAGTGCACCCCAACCTGGTCCAGTTTCAATGAAGTCGAATGACAGGAGAGTGTGGGTTGCAATAAAGCTTCAAAAGAGGGATAGTCTTCTGGCTCAAGGAGGAAAAAGTCCTTATGTAAATGCTTCTGTAAATAGTATGTTGAGAAAAAAACTCCAAAAAAAAGTGGACAGGCCTGTGAATAAAAAATAAAAGTGTCTGCCGGAGTATGTATATATGTTGTATAGAAAATAAGCAAGCTTGAGCATCAAAGTTATACCATGTGAGCCTGCAGCTGGATGACTTGACTACATTGGTCTTGCATCCCAGGATAGATAGCTACACTGGCTACCGTCCATTCTCTTCTTCCCCTCCTCCTCTTGAGTTGGATGCCACTTGAACTTAGAAGGGAATACCCCGCTCCTCGACGGTAGAGGGCTGGATTGGGGAATCATTGGGTTGTCATTCTGGAGAAGTCAGTTCCTTTATCATTTCAGTTGGGAGAGCCACTATCACTTACACTATACAAGTCAGCTTCATAGTCATAAGGGTTTGCGTATGATGTAGGTTAGTTCTGACATGGCTGTTGAGGTGATTTGAACCGAGTTCTGTGACTCTTGAAGGCTGTTGTGTTTTAAATTTGGTTCCCGACTAGGTTCCACACACATTTTCACATCAAGGTCTAACCTGAGCTCCAAACTTTGATTTTGTACAGATGAGTTTAATAATCACGATCAATTCAATTTATTCTTAATTCTTTATTTCTGTTTTTTCTTTTCTTCTTATTCTTTACTCTTTTTGTACTTATTGCATAAGTGTTTGCTAGGGACTAGCAAAGGCAAGTATAGGGGGTGATGAATCTCTATTTCATCACCTTTATTCTATCATTTTGGCCTTAAAAACCCCAGCAGATGCATGTAAATAGCATCAATTTGTCTATAATAGCATCTACCATTTATTGTATTTCTTGTACATAAAATAAGGTTTTTAATGCCAAAATTATAGAATAAAGATAAGAAAAGAAAAAGGAATAAAATATTGCAAATATTTTATGACCCTAACCCCGAGACCAAGGTCAGAATGGAATTGGTCGACAATGAATAAAGTAGGGGGAGATAAGGGCCAATAATACAATAAATACCTCATTTATTTATTCATTCATTTATGCATTTTTGACACCTATTTTGTATTTAATTATTTATTCATTAAATAAAAATATTTTGTACATGAAATCTGTAGATAATAATGTAAATAAAAATACAAAATTGAGTTTGTACAAAAATGATATACAGTGTACATTTTATACACAGAATAAAATGACAGAATCTCAACTTCACAGACCCATATCTTGCAAATAAAAACTCAAAATCACCCAAAATCACCTTAAATTCTATATATCTTTTCAAGAACTATTTAATAAAATTGGTTTCATAATTTTTGGAGTTCATCTGTGGAAGTTAGGTTTTTGGCCTGCATTGTATAGTCTACCTAATTAAAATAATCAATTTATTCATTATCCATTATTTTCATAAACTTATATTTTTAGAATTTTGTAAATAATATATAGAATACATGTACATAGTGAAATTAAAAGAAAACCAGAAATAATTTGTAAAATAAAATAAGTTTTATGTAATACATAGACAAAATACCTATGTTGTATATGTACATAAATAAAAGGGGAATACATTCTTTAATTATTTTATTCTTTCATATTTTTATAATATTGTAAATATTACATATAATCTATTAAAAATACAAATCCAAAATAAAAACAAAAAAAATTCATAAAATAAATAAAATGTATATAAAATATAGGTAAAATACCTATAAGTATACCTACATATATATGGACCTATTTATTTAAAAATGTAAATAAACTCATAAAAATTCAATAAAAATATACTTATACTCATAAAAATAATTTATAAATTTATAAAATAAGAAAATAAAATAATAAAATAAAAATACACAATAAAAATAAATACATATAAATATACTTATAAATACATCTTTAAACTAAATTCATAATAAAATTCAACAAAAAAATAAATAAAAATCATAAATAAATACTACATTAATTAATAAACATTTTTTTATTTTATAAGTAAAATTTAATAAATTCATTTATTATGTTAAAATAATAAGTCAAATTCGTGCAGACGTGGACCAATCAGGTCCCTGCGAATGTTGACCGCCTGGTCAACTTGACCCCCAGGCGGCTGAAGTGACACGGCCCGTCATTTCGGCCCGTCTTCTCCCTTTATTCGCGCTCGACCCGTCCATCCTCTGACATCGCCGCCTTCATGAAACTTGTCCCCCGTTCGATGTACATTCATGCCCTTGCATTTGTCCCCTTGTACATAGCCTTGATTCGCCGCTACGGTCCGGTCAATAAGGGTGCCCATCCTGTTCTTAAATAAAGAACCTCCACCTTCTTCGCAATTTTGGTCAGCCATTACGCGTCTCCCTTGCTCGTATTCGGTCCCGGCGGTGTTCCTTGTGACAGGAGGAGCTCGCCAGCGCTTTGAATCGGTAAGAGAAGGTGGTGGTTGCACCCAAGGTCGCCGCTCCAGCGAGGCCTCTACTCCTTGGTGCTTCACCAGGTACGAGCTACGCATTTTACTTATTTTAGTTAGGGTTTTGTGTTATCTTTTTATTCGTGCATTTAGATTAGTGGTTAGACCCTAGGTGTAGCTTAGGATGGGTGATTCGTAGTTCGCCGGAGCAGAGCTCCGGCGAACATTTGACGGCACCCCTGACATTTTCCGACCACCCGCTCGCCTCCATCTCCTTACCCTTTCGTTTCCCATGCCCCAGGCACCCTCACTCACCCAGATCTTCACCCGATCTGGAGATCAGATCTCCTTCTCCCACCCTTCGCCGGAGATCTTCGCCCGAAGCCCCCTTTCGCCCATTTTCTGTCCGGACGGGACGAGGCAGTTTGCCCTCGTCCTGACGGGACTAGGTGCATTGAGGCACCTGGGGTGTTCTTCGACGCTCGCCGGAGGTACCTGGAGCACCACCTCGACATCGACCTGGTGGCGATGTTCCGGTGATCTCCTGGCCAATCGAAGGCCTCCTGCGATTAGCTGGAAGCACCTGCGACGTGTTGGGACCCTTGGGAGCAGCAAATAGTGCTGGAGAGGAGAGATCTCACCGGGAGAAACTCGTCAGCGACGAGTTCTTCCCTTGTTCTTCCAGAGCACCTCATCGTCGTTGGATGAAGAGCCCGGTCCCAGATCAGAAGCCGGTCGTTGGATGGAGCTCGTCACCGACCGTCAGATCAGCCATGTTGATCTAATTTCAACCCTTCATCGGCGAAACGGTATCAGCCGCTGGATGGCCGTCACGTGTTTAAGTGAAGTCATCTACGCCGTCGGATCCAGCGCCTTTAGGGGTAAATTTCACATATAACCCTTGCTCTTTTTGTATTTAATTTTTAATATTATAAAATAATTATCGCGTTGTAAATAAATTGTAAATTTTGCAGCAGGACCCCTGTACTTCTTTAAATTACACTTTGGTTCCTCCGCGCCTCACGTGCAGTCCTACGTGAGGCGCGTGAATTTTGCATGTCTACACTGGCGCTTTTTGTTAATTGTAAATTAGTTCTAAAAATAAACACAAATGTTTATTTCTTCTGGTAATTTTGCACGGAGCCCCCTGTAGTTATTTTATTTGCAAAAATGCCCCTGCCAGGCTGTTTAATTTTTATGTCTTTTATGTATTTATTAAAAATACCTATGTAGCTCATAAAAATCCAGAAAAATTAGGTTAGATGCTTCATGTAGTGTACTTTCACGCCCACATTTTTTGCATTTTTTGCATTTAACCTAATGATTAAAAAATGAAAAAGGAGCCATTTTGTACTGTCTAATTTATAAAATACCAAAAAATATAAAAACATTTTGAAAAAATACAAAAAAATTGTGATGGTATATTTATAAATATATTGAGTCCAAAAATTGAAAAACCCTAAAAATAAGAAAAAAAGAAAAATAAAAAAATCAAAAAGCCCCAAAATCCAACAAAAAATAGAAAAACCCAAGAAAATCCCAAAAATATATTTTCCTCTTTTATAATGATCTATATACTAATATTTACTTATTAAAGTTAATTTGGTAATTTTTGAACCTATTTTATATTTTTTAAAACCCAAATTAGTTTTGGCTATTTAATTAGTTCCATAATAGGGACATTTTTGGAATTAAAATTACATAAAAATTAGAAAAATTCCAGAAAATAAAAAAAATTATAAAAATATAAAAAAAATTATATTTAATATATATATTAAGTATTTATATAAATATATAAATATATCCATATATTATATTTCTCTCTCTTCTTATATATATATATATCTTTATATATCTATATTATATAATTAAAAATATAAAAAGAAAATATAAAAATACAAAATATAAAAACAAAAATAAAAATTTTAAAAAAACAAATAAAAAATATATAACATTAAAATCCCACAAGAACAATAAGAATTGGACATGAACATTGAAATGAATAACTACGCAACCAATTTGATTACTCAACCATTCGCCTCCCAGAGTTCGACCTCTACTTATGCTTACACCTATACACATTTGCATGTAAAGTTATAATAAATTTTAACTCTACATTTTTTATATTTATTGCATATATTTTATTGTGGGTTAATTGTTGATTGATTGGGATTTATTGAGTGGTCAATTCAACGACTATTGATCCGCCTTGTGGATTAATACGACCCTTCGATTTTTCCCTGTTCATCAGTTACCGACTCAGGGATCTCCATGTCCAATACAACAAAGTTCACAGGGAATTCCATGCCCTGAATGGTAACGACCACATCTCTCAACAACCCCTTTGACCTCTTAGTCGACCTATCAGCAAACAGAAGGACTGTCCTGCTCCTAAGAAGAGGACCAAACTCGAATCGGTCGAGTAAGGCTGCCGGAAGAAGGTTAATCGAAGAGCCGCTGTCTAATAGAGTACGATCAAACTGCTGCTCCTGAATCTCGCTTCTGACATAGGGAGCTCCTGCATCTGGTCTCTTGGCTGGCAATTTGTTCTGAATGGTGCAACAAGTGGAATGAGTGAGCACATGGATTTGAACTCTGTGGTTCCTCTTCTTCCTGCGGACTGTAGTTTTCTCTCTCAAGGTCTTTTTGAAGAGGGGGATGTGCTCAAGTGCTTCGTGTAGAGTCAGCTGAATGTGGAATCTATCAATCATCTGGTTGCTGAACTCTACCTATTGGGTCTTTTTTGGATTTTCTCTTTTATTCCCCTTCGCCAAGCGGAGTGCTTCGGGGAAGGGGATGGAAGGGGCTTCCGCAGATGGAGGACTAGGAAGAGGTTCCTGCGCCTGTGAAGGAATAGAATCCATACCATTATCATCATTCAACACATATGGATCTGAAGTGTAAACAGAAACCTTTCCTTTATTCATTTTTTTGTTCTTTTTGTTACCACAGTCTTGAGATACAAAAGGTGGCAACACAACATGTGGGAGCTCAACAAAAGTGGAAGTGGTGGCCTCAGTACCACCAACGGCACCTGACTTCGCAGCATCAACACCGCACTCTGGCTCTGCATCAAAAATGGTGGCATCAGCACCGCCGTCTGCATAGGGTATCTGACAAGTCGCTAAATACGATAACTAATCGTGTTCGTTGTAATACGTGCACTTAATGTTTCGGTCAGAACCGAGAGAATGATCTCCGTGAAGAGTGTCCCGGCTTAATTTTTATCCCAGGCAAGTCTGGGGTCGAACACAGGGAGGCAAAGGAACAACTTAGGTTTGATTTAAAAAAGTAGATCTAGATATCCAATGCGGTATTTTTTTATATTTTTTTATGCAACAAGAATACAAATGCAAGTGAATCAAGACACTAAGAAATCATACAATAGGCCAACTTAATTTTAATGTCAAAATAGTCCAATTTAGCCAAAATATATTTTTTTCTAGAGTCCTAATCCAGAGATGAATGCAAGGTATTTTTTTGAAATTTTATGGGTTAAAATGCAACAATGAAAAATACACACTTTTATGGGGTTTTTTCGCAATTTCTCACACAAACAGTAAGCAAAAAATATGAAAAAATTACCGGAACTAAAACATAATGCAAGGAGACTACAGTAATTTTTTTGGAATTTTTTGACAAGTTATGAATTTTTTATGGATTTTTTAGTGAAAATAGAGTGACAGTGAGTAAATAATTTCTAATAAATCCACATTGTCAAATTAATCAGAGTGCGAATTATCTCAGAAAGATATTTAGATGAGCAATCCAGTAGAGTTGAAATTTCGCAAAAAGGATATACGTGGATTTAATTAAAATTCAAATACTAAATTCACTCTACAAATTATTTCAGGCACAAGACATCTCCATCTTAGATGAAATTTGGAAAGTAAGTTCATCACATATGAAGGCATCATATATAATTTTTGTGGAATTTTTAGAGCAACTGTGTGTGAGATATAAATTTAAGATTCCAGATTGAGTAAAATATGCAATATTTCAGTTGAACAATTTAATTTAATTACCCAAGGACCACAAAAATATAAATAAATATTCTGATGGTAGACAATTAGTTGCTCAACACAATGCCACTTTTCATTGAATAAAAAGAGGTAATATCGATGTCCAAATTTATAGTCAAACACATGGGTATCTGTGCAAAAACGGAAATTGAAAACTGACAATAGAAAACATGAACAGGGACTGAAATGTAATTACATAAACATAACGGGTAAACATGCAGTATTTACAATAAAGAATAGGAAAAGACCTTCTCCTTCGTTGTTGCAGGTCGGGCATGGAGATGAACCCAAAATAGGTCGGCGGCCGGAGCGGGCGGTGGAAGCGTGCGCCGCCGGTGGGAGGAGCGCGGTGGCGGTGGCCGGCGGAGGGCGTAGGCACGGCGGTCGGCGGAGCTCACGGAAGAGGCTGAAGTGGAGGTCGCGGAAGAGAGGGAGTGGTGCTGGCGCGGCGAGTGCGCGGCGGAGGAGTCGCGCCGGCTGGTCGGCGGAGGAGGGTGGCGAGGCGGAGGGCGCCGACCGCGCACGGCGGCGGTGGCCGCGGGGAGGGCGGAGGCCACCGGCTGGTAGTGGCAGGGATGAGCGGTGGCGGTGGGGTGCTCCCACCCACCGTTGCTGCTACTGTTTTTTTTTTAATTTTTTTTGATTTTTTTTGAAGGAACTGTAATATGTTTTTTTTTAATTTTTTAAATTTTTTTTAAAAATTTATTTAAACTGGAGACAATATGATTATATGTACACAAACATATGGGGAATAAAATGATATGATGATGATGTGATGAAGATGAAGATATATAAACAAATGATGGATGGTGGGTAGTGATATGATGGACTAAAAAAATTACAAAGATAAAAATAAAGACAAGATGAACTAAAATTACCTACGATGAACGTGGGCGCCTATGGAATGCTCACGAGAGCACGGTCTTCGCTCCAATCGCCGGCGTGTGATGAGCTCGAGCAGCGCGCGGTTGCGTCTGCGATGTTGGCCAAAAAGCCAACGGATCTCACCGGAGAGAGGGTCGTCGTCGCTCGACCGCGGTTGCGTCGCTGCCACCGATTCAAGTCAGGGAACTAGGCTCTCCTCACATAAAGATGGATCAAAGGTAAAAATGAGGAGAATGGCATGTATATAAAGGTGATGGAATGAGAGGTCATTAAAATGGTGGGAGGTTATTTTATTAATGGAGTTGAATGGGAGGTTTAAGAAATGGTGGGGTTGAATGGAGGTTGGTGGTAGAAGAGAGTTGAATGGTGGTTATTGTAGAGAATGTAAAATAATTAAATAAATAAAATGAAATAAAGTAGGCTACTTTAAATACAACAAAATAAAGAAGGAAAAAATAGTGGTGAATTTACAAGTGAATACAAAACACCATGTAACATTTTTTTGTCTTTTTATTAAGAGATATTTACAACGGAAAAAATACAATAAAATAATATAAATAAAATACAACACAAGCATGATTTTTTTGTATTTTTAGAAATTAAGAAAGGTAAAATAAAAAATGAACAAAGAATGAATATATACATAATATACAATGTACATCTAGGTCCCAAAACCTAACTTTTGCAAATGAGCTCCGATTTTAATGAAACCACTTCCGATGGATAGATAATTTTCTAACTTGAACTTAAAAGTGAGTTGGTGAATTTGGAGTTCAGACGGAGCGGGAATTTGGCTTGGAAGTTGGACTTTACGGCTTTTTCTCTTTGGGATCTAGGAGCATTTATTTGAGGTAAAATTTATTTTGTATTTTTGTATTTTTGTATTTTTATATACATTTTTATAAATAAGTTAGAGAAAGAATTAGACAAAAAGGAGTTGAAATAAAATTATTAAAAATACATGAAGTTTTGGGCTATTTACATGTATAAGACTCCTGTGATTTTGCGGCTTTTTATGTGTAATTTATTTTGTACAATCTAATATACAATAATTAGTGTGTTTTATTTACAAGAGTTATTTTGTTAAATTATTGATTTTATGGACATTTTTCTGGAATTTTACTCGTAGATTTTGCTAAGATCAAGATATTGCGATGATGAATCGCGGATTCATTAGCCCCCTATACTTAAACTTTGCTAGTCCTCGAGCAAATAAAGAATGAATAAGTTGGATTAACCCCTGACTGTGCATGTGAATACAAGACTTGATCCATTCAAAAACTCTCGGTTTTAGAGATCCTAAAATTCTAAACTGAACCAAGCTCTAGTCAAAAGGTATCCAATTTCCCTAATCATCAGACTCTCTTTGTATACATATATAGTAGGGATATGACTTTAAGTGTTGACCGCAGTTACAAGAGTAGAGTCACAACGTCACCCAAGGTTCCAGTCCAAGAGACTCTCCTATGGACCCGATCCTCAACACTAGGGAATAAATCATTTCTTGCATCCAATCCACCGTCTCTTTAGTTGTCAGACTTGAAAGTGTAGATGGACGGCCAGTTGATGGAGGGCATAGGATTGTGTCATTTCTTCTCTCCCTCTCATTGGAACAAGGATCCTCTCAAGTGCCTTATTACGCAACACATATTTTTGGTGTTGATCATTGTGTCCGTCAAGAGAAGTTGGAGCCGTCTACACTTGTTTTCCTGGGAGTACACCGGGGTGTGCCTTTTTGAGTACCTATCGTACCTTCTACACCCAGACTTGTAGTATTTACGATGCAAAGCCCTTTTTTGGTGCAAGCCCGACTCCTGGTCCTAATAGCGGTGGTCCAAGTGGACACTTTGAAATGGTTGGGAGCGCTCGCCTTTGGTGGAAGCTCTTTTGATAATTGACTTTGTGGAATGAGAGCTTTTCTTTGATATTTCATTGCTTTGTAGTATTTGTGGCTAGCTCCACTGCTTTTACCAAGAGTTGACGCACACTGATCAACATTTTGTTTATTTTATCACACCCTGGCACATAGGTAAATGTCAAGCGGTTAGTACAAGAACCATGTTCTCATACTGGCTAAATGTGCTGACACTCAGGTTTCATGAAGCCTTCATTGATTTTACCCCATCCTCGAGCATCATCAAATCAAGTCCAAACTCAAATCCCTCATCCCAATTCCTCAAGTGAAATTTCAACTCATCTCATCATAACTGCAGTCGTGTATGTGAGGTGCTGATCATATTCTTAAGGTAGAGACTAAGCATGCAATATAGCACACAAATCTTTCAACTTAGGAAAATGTGAATAATTAAGTCCAAGACCCTAATGACTAAGGCTGGTTAACTCAAAATATCAAGACCTCATAAACCAAGTGTTCTTGAACATCACTAGTCTTGTGTGAAAGTGAATTGTGTCAGGGATTAAACCAACTTATTAGTTAGTTTTTTTTTAGTTTTTTGTATGATTGATTGATTTTTTAAAGTTTTATAAAAAAGTTTTTTTTCAAAAAGGTTTTTTTTTTGACAAACAAAGGCGAAGAAGTTTTTTTTTTAGAAAAGTTTTGCTTTTTTTTCAAGAGTTTTTTTTAAAAGATAGGTAAATAAGAAAAGACTTTTTTTAGAAAGTTTTTTAAGAGGATTTTTTTGAAAAGTTTTTTATAGCAAATAAGGAAAAAGAGTTTTTTTGGGAAAAAGTTTTTTTTGTTATTATTTTTTTTACCCACCCCATAATTATTGTATAATATATACAAAAATACGTGAAAGTACGAGCTATGGGTAAAGTATATATGTAATATAAACACGCCCCCCTATACTTAGCATGTGATATGTCCTCATGGCACAAGAAGCGAGAAAAAGACATAGCTCGTGCTAAGCGTGGGATGGCTAAAATAATAAATAGTATAGAAGTCGATCCGCCCCCCCTCTACTTAGGCTCTGGACAGCCTAAGTGTAGAAGAAGAGCAAAAATGGGGCGGACGAGGTCAAGAGGAGAAATGATGAGTAAATACACATGGCGGGCATCGGTCCCCCTATACTTAGGCTTTGGTCAGCCTAAGTATAGAACAAGAGTAAGTGTGAGAATCGATGTGATCTCGAAAATATACAAAGAAGGGAGAATATGTACAAGAGTGATTGAATCTTCTAAGATGTTGAATCTTGATGCTGCATCTTCATGAAGAGTAATAAGATGTATCTGCTCTGTGCTTTCTCTGTATGAAGTTGATGACCTCGACTTGGACTAACTGCTCTTTCGAATCAACAAAATGCTTCAACAGTTGTCAATTCACCACATGAGATTGTGCACCATCTGTGAGATCAGCTATCTCTACACTTCCATTCTCGTGCACTTTCTTAACCACAAAGGTACCCGTCCATTTAGATTTGAGCTTCCCATGGAACATCTTCAACCTGGCATTGAACAACCATACCTTTTGCCCAGGGACAAAGTCTTTGCACCTAATGTGCTGATCATGCCATCTCTTTACTTTGTCCTTATAAATCAAACTGTTGTCATATGCCCTGTTTCAGATTTCCACGAGCTCGTTCAAGTTCAAGTCTCGGCAAAGCTTCCCTAGGTGACAACTCCAATTAATCTTCTTAATTGCCCATTCGGATTTATAAATCAATTCTGCGGGCAAATGGCATGGCTTGCCATAGATCATTCTAAATGGTGAAGTACCCAATGGTGTCTTATAGGTTGTCCTATAGGCCCATAGAACTTGATCCAAGAGCTGAGACCAGTTCTTCCTATCGGGACGAATCAATTTCTGCAAAATACTCTCCACCTCTCTGTTCGAAACCTCTGCCATGTCGTTGGATTGTGGAGGGTAAGGACTAGTAACTCTATGTTCAAATCCATAGTCCTTAGCTAAAGATCTCATATCTCGATTCACAAAGTGGCTACCCCCATCAGATATCAAAACTTTTGGCACCCCGAACCTAGCAATAATATGATCTCTCATAAACTTACAAACAGTCTTGCTGTCTGCGGTTCGGGTTGGGATAGCCTCCACCTACCTAGATAAATAATCAACCGCCAACAAAATGTACTCATGTCCTTGGCTGTTGGGAAAGGGACCCATAAAATCTATGCCCCATGCATCAAAAACATCGCAAATAATCATCGGTTGCATGGGCATCTCATCTCTCTGTCCAACTGTCCCTCCCATCCTTTGACAAATCGGGCACGACCGTACAAAATCAATGGCATCTCTAAACAAGGTCGGCCAATACAATCCACATTGAAGTACTTTGTGAGCGGTTCTCTTTCCCGAATGGTGTCCTCCAGCCTCAAGTGAATGACAATATGTGAGGATACTATGGTATTCCTCCTGAAGAATACACCTTCTCCAGACACAATCCGGTCCTTCGAAGAAAAGGAAAGGATCATCCCAGTGGTATCTCCTCGAATCCGACTTCAGTCGATCAATGCTGCTCCTAGTCCAACCATGGGTAACCTGCTTGGAGACAAGATAGTTCACCATGTTAGCATACCACGGGAGTGAGTCAATAGCACAAATTGACTCATCTGGGAAGGTCTCTCTAATCCGCTCATGATCAAGAGAATCCTTAAGTTCAATCCGAGAAAGGTGATCAGCCACGACATTCTTCACTCCAGGTTTATCTTTAATCTCCAAATCAAATTCCTGAAGGAGTAAAATCCACCTAAGAAGACGCTCCTTCGCGTCCTTCTTTTCCATTAAGTATCGAATGGATGTGTGATCTGTGTAAATTATCACCTTAGAGCCCAAAATATATGATCCGAACTTCTCGAGGGCCCATACTACTGCGAGCATTTCCTTTTCGGTCACTGTATAATTTTTTTGTGTAGGATCTAAAACTTTGCTCGCATAGTGAATCGCAAACGGAATCCCCTCTCGCCGTTGTCCTAACACAGCTCCTGTAGCGAAATCTGAAGCGTCAGTCATGATCTCAAAGGGGAGAGACCAGTCAGGAGCTTGTAGGATAGGCGAGGCACAAATCTTCCTTTTCAAGAGCTCAAAGGCCTCCAGACACCTGTGATCTACAACGAACTCTGTTTCTTTCCCTAAGAGCTCAGTCAGTGGGCGGGTGATCTTTGAAAAATCTTGAATGAATCTCCTATAGAACCCAACATTCCCTAAGAATGACCGCACTGACTTCACGTTGGTAGGTGGATCGAGTTTCTTGATCACCTCCACCTTGACAGGGTCAATCTCCATTCCCCTTTTGGAGATGACGTGCCCCAACACGGTACCCTCCGTCACCATAAAGTGACTCTTCTCCCAGGAGAGTACCAGATTCACCTCTCTATACCTCGTGAGGACTCGGTCTAAGTGCGCTAAACATGTATCAAAAGAATCACCATGGACCGAGAAGTCATCCATGAACACTTCAAGGAAATCTCCCACCATCTCGGCAAATATGGCTATCATGCACCGCTGAAATGTGCCCGGGGCATTGTAGAGCCCGAATGGCATGCGCCTGAAAGCATAAGTGCCGAATGGACATGTGAATGTGGTCTTTTCCTGATCCTCAGGGGCTATGCCCACCTGGTTGTAGCCTGAGTACCCATCAAGAAAACAGAAGAACTCTTTCCCTGCAAGTCTCTCCAAGATCTGATCAATAAACGGTAAGGGAAAGTGATCTTTCTTGGTCGCAGCATTCAGGCGCCTGTAGTCGACACAGACACGCCACGACATAGGTACTCTTATCGCGATCTCTACCCCCTCCTCGTTGGTGACCATCTGAATTCCCAACTTCTTTGGGACAACATGAAGCGGGGCCACCCACTTGGAGTCAGAAATAGGGTATATAAACCCTGCTTTGCACCATTTCTCAATTTCTTTCTTCACCACTTCCCGTAGATTGGGGTTAAGTCTCCTCTGAAACTCACGGGAAGGTCTCACGTTATCCTCAGTAAAAATGTGCTGCGAGCAGAGAGCGGGGTTGATGCCCACGAGATCTGACACTGTCCAGCCTATTGCTTTGCGGTTCCTCTCTAAGACTTCTAACAACCTAGACTCCTGCTCTAAAGTCAAGTATGAGCTAATGATGACAGGATATCTCTCTTTGGGTCCCGCAAGAAAGGCGTACTTGAGTGTAGGAGGTAGCGATTTCAGTTCTGGCAATGTGTTATCATCAAGCAGATCTGGCTGAACTGAATCTGAATCTGGTTCCGTGCTGCATGAAGGTGGGCTAAGCTGAGTAGTACTCGCCACCAAATCAGAAGTATCGGGAGTCGGATCGTCAAAAATATCCAAACAATAGGCAAAAGCCATGTCCGACTCGTCATCTATGTCCCATGATTGTTCCGAAGAGGATGGAACTGACAGATCCGAATGGATCTCTAAGTCATCATGAGAATAGGTTGATGCATCTCTAGTAAGATCAGACAACACCTGGCAAACTGCATCATGCACTATATCCTCTCCAGATGAAAGGGTCTCGCTCTGTCCTGAAGGAATCTGTCCCCAAATCCCAACTGTGCTAATCAAACTGCAGTCTGCCTCTGAAGATGAGTACTCTGTGCTACTCTCTGAATCGGGTCGCTGACACTTGGTTTGCTTCATCTCAAGGTTTACTTCTCCGCCTGGAGAACGGAACTTCATCATTCCCGTACCATAATCGAAAGCTGCGCTTGCGGTCCTAAGGAAAGGTCGCTTGAGAATGATCTGAGATTCTCTCCTATGATTGGGGGTCTCCATGTCCAAGACTGTGAAGTCCACCTGATAGTTCTGCTCCTCAATCGAGATAACGACGTTATTCACTTCTCCCTTAGGTCTCTTCATTGAACGATCTGCGAATTGGAGTAGAGCTCTAGATTTGCGAAGTGGTCCCAACTCCAATTTCTGATATAATGCTAAGGGAAGTAAGTTGATTGAAGAACCGTTATCTAAGAGTGTGCGTGCAAACGCAATGTCGTCAATACGACTCTCCACATAGTGAGCACCCATGTCTCTCTTTTTCTTTGGCAAAGTCTGATTCTTGAGACAATAGGTTGTGGCTACTGATAAGACATGTGTCTTTATATTTCGGTTATCTTTCTTCCTGCTAACCCTTCTAGGTATGCATCTCACCTTAAGGTATTTTTGGAAGGCAGGATGGTTAGCCACATATTCATCAAATGGCACCTTAACTGTGATGTTTTATTTACAAAATCGTGCCATATCTGGGTCATCTTTCTGAATCTTTTTGATGCGCTTTCCTGCCGTAAGAGCACGGGGGAAAGGGATTGAAGATAGGGAAACAGAGGATGAAGAGTCTGAATCATGAACTGAAAGATCATTCTTTGACTTAATAGAAACAGAGTTCTTCATACAAGAATCTTTTTGATGCAACATGGAATCTAAATCAAAACTATCTACTAAAGGTTGTGGAATAGAAGCTGGAGTGGTATCCGCCAGAACCGGAGATGCAAGGTCCTCCGTAGACTCAGAAGAATATCCATGCTGACGATGTTGCATACGTGCTCTCCTCCTCCTCTCGGCTCCCTGAGTAGAAATCCTCGAATGGTGCTAATGGGGCTATGAAATATGATGCCTCTCCTCCTCGTCCTCTGAAGACTCCTCAGGTAGAGCTCCAAAGATGCCCCTCCTCGTGTCCCTCGCCCGGTCAGGTACGACCACGGTCCTTCCGCTCCTGAGTGACACGTGGTTAGCCTCGTCACACGGAAGAATCTCATGTTCAGATTTAGGAGATGCTGAATAGTATACCTGACCAAAGTGCTGCTGAGAACTAGAACGATTCAGGCTATTTGGGTTAGCCTGGACTTGGGTTGGGATAGAGGTAGAGGGTGCAGTCTGCTCGTCTCACCATCTGGACAGGCGGTTGACATCCACCCGTAAGTCTTGAATCTCGTTCCTGTAAGAACGTAGCTCGTCGAATATCTGCTGCTGAATATCCACGGGACTAGACGATGAAGGAAGTGGATAAGATTGGGAAGAAGAACGGGAAGACTGGCCCTGCTGGCCAATGTACTGCCTCTGCTGCTGCTGCTGGGGTTACGGGCCCTGCTGGCCCGTCTGGTAATGGCCTTGTCGACCATACTGCTGGTATTGCTGCCTCTGCTACTGGGGTGGATGGAATCCAGGGCTCTGTTGTGAAGGAGGTGGTGCGGAGGTGAATGCGGTGTTGTGAAAGGTCGGGGGACGCTGATAGGACTGTCGGTCTCCCGTACATTCCTGCCTGACAGGGTCCTGAGTATACCATATCCCATTCACCTCCCAAACTGGTGGAGACTCCTCCTGGACTGTCTCTGCTACTGGAGGTGGCTGCTAGAAAGAATGGGTGTAGGATTGGTCCTGCTCCCACGGCTGGGGTTGCCCTGACACCAACTGCTCCTGAACATGGTGAACTCAGTATACGGGAGCAGAGGGTGCAGTCACGGCAGGTATCCTTATCTTAGATACCTTCTCAATCAACTCCTCCATCTGTTTTGGAAGTTTGGAGATGCTCCGGTTTAACTCATCAATCCTCCTGTCGATCTTCTCGACTACAGTAAGCTTGTCAGCAAGAAGTCCCATGCTAGGGATCACGTCCTGAGAGAGATCGACTACAGCTGATTTTCCCCCTCCAAATGAGAGTGAACTGGGGGATGGTGTATAGGCCATGCTGACCACCTGTGAGCGGCTAGTTTCAGCCATCTGCTCGAATACCATCCAGACGATATCCGCTCCTCGTGATGTAGCTGCCTCCACAGGAAGCGCTCACTAAACCCTGCATCTCAGGGTTGAGACCAGTGAAGAAGGATTGGACCAAGATGTTATCATCTAAATTGTGACAGGGACACTTCTGCAGGATGTCCTTGAATCTTTCCCAAACATCACAGAAGGCTTCATGGGGTAACTGGGAAAAACTCGTAATTCACGTCCTCATCATGTTAGTTCTACTCAAAGGATAGAACTTCTTTAGGAATAGGTCCTTGAACTGGGCATAAGTGGTGACGATGATTCCAAGATTCTTTACCCAGTAATTGGCTTTTCCACCCAAGGCAAATGGAAGGGATTTGAGCCTAATATAATCCTGGCTAATATTATTATGTTTGAGGTTAGCACAGATGAGCTCAAAGTCCCTTAGGAATGCATATGGCTCCTCAGAAGCATTCCCATCAAAATGTAGCAGCAGTTTCAGAAAGTGCGGCTTCAACTCGAAGTCAACAGTGGGTTCGGCTGGACTCAAGTAGTTATGAATTTGATATTGTCCGGGGTTGTATGCCGCATCCATTGGTGGTTCGACCCCAACATGAAACTGTCCTAACTGAGCTCTCAGTAATGCATGTTGCTGCTCAGATGCAGCTAATCGGGTAAGTATCATTCTCATTGGGTCTTCATGGTTCTCTTCTTCCTCTTCTTTCTTCTTTGGCATTTTACTTGAATCTTCTTTATGTCCTGAATCAGCAAGGTGTTCTGGATTAGAAGAGGATTTATGAATCAAGATATTCTCACCGAGGCGATGGTCTTCCTCGGTGAGGTGGGAAGAGAGAAATGGAATGGTTTGAGAGTAACCATCCTGAGAGTGAGTGATCCTGGGCTCAAGAGGGTCATTAGTCCAGGTTGGTCCAAGTTGCGCTTGGACCTTTGAAGACGTACTTTTTAAAGGGTTCAACGAGAGATTCGTAAAATCCGAATAAATATCCCCACAATCAGTCATCTTCGATGTCAAAAGAACCGATTAGATCACGATAGTCAATGAGGCACTGGTTCTACGGTGCACGTAAATGTGCGGAGTGAACTCACACAATACAAACACAATTCAAACCCTCAATTTCACCAACTCAACACGTGATGGCCGTAAGAGTTCGGCTGAATTATCTGGTCAATTTTAGTTGGTGAGAATACAATCTTGGAAAGATTAACGAGCTGTTAGGTGCCTGTATTTTCCTACAGACTGGCCCGGTTCTTATGACTAGTTTGATCTACTTTCAGCCAGTATAGGAGTAAGTACGGACCGTATAAATACGGCTACCCGTTCCTTGAGAACTAAGGCATCCTCTAAACCTCCCACTCTGCTAAGGAAGTCCGGACCGTTTACCGGCTACCCGTAAATCCTTGCTAAAAAGTAGCTAATCGCCTAAAAATAAAGAACCAGTAGTAAGTAAGAAATCCAGACTTGGCTCTATCCTAGGGTCGTCTCTCTCTCACTTGCAATAAAAACAAAGAATGAGGGCTTTATGCACCCGAGAATAAGGGTTCTTTTTATTCCAATTAATTAAATCGACCTGCTCAATTTAGTCCCAATTTTAGAGTTAGGTTATCACTTGAAATTTATGTGAACACACAAGCACGTCTACCGTTCAGTCCCAATTTCCTTTTTGATCTTAAGTTGTAAATCAAGAAGGGAGTCGGAAATCAGAATGCAAACGAGAAACTATGATGCATGCTCAGAAGAAGGTATACTTACAGTGAATCCCAGCACTCTTCATGTGTTATGCAGAACAGAATTTGTAAATATTACACTAAATGCATGCAGATCGAGGAAACCGCACCTAAACAGTATACTATTAGCGGAGAAGAACTGATTTAATTTGAGCTAAATAGTACGTGTCTATGTGCGTCTCATTATGAATCTTATAAGATAAGTGAATCTTCTAAGATAAGTATGGCCTAAATTACGATGGGCACAAACAAATTTGAATCTAAACTACCGTGTGCCTAATCCTTAAGTTCGCCACTCAAGTCGAACCCCACCCTCACCGAAGAGTGAAACAGGCTCGACACACCACAAATAATGTCTAAGTCTTTTTATACGCGCGAGCTCTCAAACAAGAGCCGCTATAAATGAGCAATTAAATAATTATAAGAATTTACAAAATTTCTCTCAAGAATAAATAAATTATCCTTGCACTTCAGCAGTCGGCACGCGTCGTGCCCGCCGACCTCCGATGTAATCCAAGTCCACCGGGCCCTCGCAAGGAAAATAAGATTTATGTTAGAGAGATAAAAACAAGATATATACAAAAATATGAAGAGAAATAATTGCAAAAAAATGGAATAAATACAAGTGGCTCGGGGGTCAGACTACCCGAGAAATGGAAAACTAAATCCAAATTTTTAAATTAGTTCCTAAGTCGTTTGCATCTCCGACAACGGCGCCATCTGACGACTCGCTAAATACGATAACTAATTCGTGTTCGTTGTAATACATGTACTTAGCATTTCGGTCAGAACCGAGAGAATGATCTCCGTGAAGAGTGTCTCGGCTTAATTTTTATCCCGAGAAAGTCCGGGGTCGAACATAGGGAGGCAAAGGAACAACTTAGGTTTGATTTAAAAAAGTAGATCTAGATATCCAATGCGGTATTTTTTTAAATATTTTTTATGCAACAAGAATACAAATGCAAGCGAATCAAGACACTAAGAAATCATATAATAGGCCAAATTAATTTTAATGTCAAAATAGTCCAATTTAGCCAAAATATATTTTTTCTAGAGTCCTAATCCAGAAATGAATGCAAGGTATTTTTTTGGAATTTTATGGGTTACAATGCAATAATAAAAAATACACACTTTTTATGGGTTTTTTTTGCAATTTCTCACACAGACAGTAAGCAAAAAATATGAAAAAATTGCTAGAACTAAAAACATGATGCAAGGAGACTACCATAATTTTTTTGGAATTTTTTGACGAGTTATGAATTTTTTTATGGATTTTTTAGTGAAAATAGAGTGATAGTGAGTAAATAATTTCTAATAAATCCACATTGTCAAATTAATCAGAATGTGAATTATCTCAGGAAGATATTTAGATGAGAAATCCATTAGAGTTGAAATTTCGCAAAAAGAATATACGTGGATTTAATTAAAAATCAAATACTAAATTCACTCTACAGATTATTTCAAGCACAAGACATCTCCATCTTAGATGAAATTTGGAAAGTAAGTTCATCACATATCAAGGCATCATATATAATTTTTGTGGAATTTTTAGAGCAACCGTGTGTGAGATATAAATTTAAGAGTCCAGATTAGGTAAAATATGTAATATTTCAGTTGAACAATTTAATTTAATTACCCATGGACCACAAAAATATAAATAAATATTCTGATGGTAGACAATTAGTTGCTCAACACAATGCCACTTTTCATTGAATAAAAAGAGGTAATATCGATGTCCAAATTTAAAGTCAAACGCAGGGGTATCTGTGTAAAAACGGAAATTGAAAACTGACAATACAAAACATGAACATGGACTGAAATGTAATTACTTAAACATAACGGGTAAGCATGCAGTATTTACAATAAAGAATAGGAAAAAGACCTTCTCCTTCGTTGTTGCAGGTCGGGCATGGAGATGAACCCAAAATAGGTCGGCGGCCGGAGCGGGTGGTGGAAGCGTGCGCCGCCGGTGGGAGGAGCGCGGTGGCGACGGCCGGTGGAGGGCGTAGGCACGGCGGTCGGCGGAGCTCGCGGAAGAGGCTGAAGTGGAGGTCGCGGAAGAGAGGGAGCGGCGCTGGCGCGGCGAGTGCGCGGCGGAGGAGCCGCGCCGCCTGGTCGGCGGAGGAGGGTGGCGAGGCGGAGGGCGCCGACCGCGCACGGTGGCGGTGGCCGCGGGGAGGGCGAAGGCCGCCGGCTGGTAGTGGCGGGGATGAGCGGCGGTGGTGGGGTGCTCCCACCCACCATTGCTGCTGCTGTTTTTTTTTTATTTTATTTTTTTTTTGATTTTTTTCTTTTTTGCTGGAACTGTAATATGTTTTTTTTATTTTTTTTAATTTTTTTTTAAATTTCTTTAAACAGGAGACAATATGATTATATGTACACAAACATATGGGGAACAAAATGATATGATGATGACGGTGATGAAGATGAAGATATATAAACAAATGATGGATGGTGGGTAGTGATATGATGGACTAAAAAAATTACAAAGATAAAATAAAGACAAGATGAACTAACATTACCTATGATGAACGTGGGCGACTATGGAGTGCTCACGAGAGCACGGTCTTCACTCCAATCGCCGGCGTGCGATGAGCTCGAGTAGCGCGCGGTTGCGGCTGCGATGTTGGCCAAAAAGCCAACGGATCTCACCAGAGAGAGGGTCGTCGTCGCTCGACCGCGGTTGCGTCGCTGTCACCGATTCAACTCAGGGAACTAGATTCTCCTCACATAAAGATGGATCAAAGGTAAAAATGAGGAGAATGACATGTATATAAAGATGATGGAATGAGAGGTTATTAAAATGGTGGGAGGTTATTTTATTAATGGAGTTGAATGGGAGGTTTAAGAAATGGTGGGGTTGAATGGAGGTTGGTGGTAGAAGAGAGTTGAATGGTGGTTATTGTAGAGAATGTAAAATAATTAAATAAATAAAATGAAATAAAGTAGGCTACTTTAAATACAACAAAATAAAGAAGGAAAAAAAATAGTGGTGAATTTACAAGTGAATACAAAACAACATGTACATTTTTTGTCTTTTTCATAAGAGATATTTACAACGAAAAAAATACAATATAATAATATAAATAAAATACAACACAAGCATGATTTGTTTGTATTTTTAAAAATTAAGAAAGGTAAAATAAAAAATGAACAAAGAATGAATATATACATAATATACAATGTACATCTAGGTCCCAAAACCCAACTTTTGCAAATGAGCTCCGATTTTAATGAAACCACTTCCGTTGGATAGACAAATTTCTAACTTGAACTTTAAAAGTGAGTTTGGTGAATTTGGAGTTCAGACGGAGCGGGAATTTGGCTTGAAAGTTGGACTTTACGGCTTTTTCTATTTGGGATCTAGGAGCATTTATTTGAGGTAAAATTTATTTTGTATTTTTGTATTTTTTTATACATTTTTATAAACAAGTTAGAGAAAGAATTAGACAAAAAGGAGTTGAAATAAAATTATTAAAAATACATGATATTTTTGGGCTATTTACATGTATAAGACTCCTGTGATTTTGCGGCTTTTTATGTGTAATTTATTTTGTACAATCTAATATACAATAATTAGTGTGTTTTATTTACAAGAGTTATTTTGTTAAATTATTGATTTATGGACATTTTTGGGAATTTTACTCGGAGATTTTGCTAAGATCAAGATATTGCGATGATGAATCGCGGATTCATCAGTATCACGACGGCCTTAGTACCGTCGTCTGGGTCTCTATCATCGGTGGCATCAGCACCACCATCTTCAACATCATCAGCAGCATCAGCACCGCTACCCTGCTCATCTGGCACTCGTGGTTCTGCATCAGGCTGTCGCTTAGATGAGGCGCCGCCGGCTGGCATCCTACCGCTCTTAGTAGTCACAAAATCAGCATCATACAAAGAAGAAATGTCACTCAGATAATCACTAGGAGAAGTATCCTCTGTAAACTGTACATGCTCAGACTTCCTCTTTAGATTATTCGGATTTGGTTTAATCTGAGTTGGTATGGCGGCTTTGCCCTTGATTAAATCCCTCACCTCCTGCCGGAACTCATCCATGTCCCGCCGGTAGGATGCTCGATGTTCAGAGAGCAAGCGGGAAAGGTCATCTAGAGCTGGGTTCTCAAAGGCGGGAGCCTGAGAACCAGAAGTGTTCCCCTGCTGGAGATGATGCTGCTCCTGGTGAGAATAATGCTGGGATGGCTGGGAGTACGATTGGTGAGGTTGTTGACGCTGCCTCCACTGTTGTCCCTGATAGGCGGGACGAGGACCATGCTGGTTCTGCTGGTGGGCATACTGGGGCTGCTGCTGTTGCTGCTGGCTGTTCTGATATCCCTGGGCTGGAGGCTACTGCTGGGAAGAGGTTCCACCAGTGGTCCAACGGAATCCGAGGTGATCGCGACGAATCCCAGGTTGCGGGTACCGGTCGTACCATATCCCATTAACTTCTATCAATGGCTCCTGCTCGAAGGATGGTGGAGGTAGAACTGCCAGTGACTGATCCGACTGATAGACCACCATCTGAGTGTCCTGAGATGGTGGATGTGATGGGTAGTACTGTAGCAACGGGACCGACTCTGCCTGGATGTGGTTGACCTGGCGGTACGAGGCAGAGGGCTGGGTTGAGCTGCTACTGCTGGGATCAGCTCGTGACCTGGGAGGCTGCTGAGAAGATGTTTGTGCCTCCTGGACGTAAAGAATTTGCGTCTTCAGGTCACTCATGGTATTGGTTATCTGGTCCATCTGGGCCAGTCCTTGCATCTGCTTCTTTTCGAGCATCTCGAGACGGTCCAACTTCTCACTAATGATGCCCATGTCGGCTGCGGCTGATTCGGCTTGGGCTGCGGCTGCCGACGGAGTATGAGGACCGGCATCGATGCGGGCGATCCTTTGATATGATCTTGCTCCTTGGGGGGGCTTCTGCTGTGTGTAGACTCTGGCTTGGGCCATGACTGTCGAGTTCTCTGCCATTCCTTCATAGATGGCCCAAACGGCGTCCTCACCCTTGGAGAAATAGGACCCACCACAAGAGGCATTTACAAGCTCCTGCAGCTCCGGTGTCAGCCTACAAAAGAAACTCTGAACCAGATTAAGCTTGGATATATCATGGTGTGGACACCGGTCAATGAGCTCTCTGAATCGATCCCAAGCCTCGTAGAACTGTTCATTAGGGATCATTGTGAATTCATATCTCTTGCTGCGTTCGTCTGGCCGAGCAGATAATACTTCTTCAAGTAGGCGGTCCGGAGTTGTACCCAAATGTCGACGAAACTCCCCAAATGTTTCAGCCAGTAAACGGTTATATCAACCAAAGAGAATGTGAAGGCTATCATCTTGATGGTGTCCTCAGTCACCAGCCTGTCATGAATTGTACTGCAGATCATTTCAAATTCTTGCAGATGGAGGTGTGGCTCTTCGGTCGTCGGCCCATGAAATTTAGGCAGTAGCTGGATAGTGTGTGGGCGAAGCTCGAAATCTCCATGGATGGGAGGGAGACGGATCCATCGATGAGTGAGGGAGGCTGCTAGATTGTGCAATTCTCTCATGATTGTCTGTGGCGGCCTCTCCTGATTCGGTTCTCCTCCCTCGCCTGCTACGACTGGTATATCACCTCCACCGCCTCCGCCCCCAGGTCTGTCTTCACGTCCTTCTCGCATCTGCGCAATCTCTCTCATGAGGTCACCCATGAATACTCCCTGGTCCCAGATCTATCTATGCATGGTCTCCAGGGAAGCTAGCAATGAATTGTTGATGGCAGCTTGGTCATATAGAAATGGAGGGTGCTTATGCTCATTTGGGTGTTCTCCTCTGTCTGCCATGGCTGGATTCTCTGAAAAGGCAAAAGAACCCATCTCAGGTGCTGTCAAATGTTCTGAGCTCTGTGATGCACTAAATTCTGAAACTCTTTTACTGATGGAAGGAGAAGGGTGGTCGAGGGGGAACAGGGTGGAAGTGAACTCAGGCTCGGAGAGTGGGTCTAGACTCCCCGAGGTTGTCCTAGATGAATAAGGAGGAGTGCTGGATAGCGGTGCCGCCAAAGACGGCCTAAGAGACCTCCTTCCCATCATCGTGATTATTGAGAAGAGCAAGGTTGAGAAATGAAGAAGAAGAAGAAGGGGGCAAAATTGCACACAATTGTGCTGTGTTTTTCTTGACCTAAATCCAACTAGCAATCAAACATAAAACAAGGGGTTCATCAACTCAACGCGTGAAGCCGTGAAGGTTCGGCTTTTATCTTTGTAGTTTTTAGCTTGAATTCAGGAAGTTATCTTTCAACGAGTCCTTAGAGCGCTAAGTACTGCCGGAAAAGTATTCCCGTACTTGTCCTCCTCCTGTGTAACCTGTAGCATGCGCTTTTTAAGGTCCTCGTAACCCTTCCTGGATCCCTACTCAGCCAAAGAAAAGAGGGAGGAAGCCGATAGGCGAAACCGATACTTCGGATCTCGCTCGCAACGGAATCACCCGTGAGCGTGCAAGACCCTACTCGGATGCAAGACGATGAGACAGACACCCCCATGAAGGCGTGGCCTATGCTCGATACTTCGGACAAGGTCGATGCTCTACATAATAGAGAGTCATCAATGGTGACCAAGCCCTACTCGTCTACGTACGATAGTAGCGCCAATACTTCGGAAATCTAGGCAATACACAAGGCAGCCACAGACTGGATTTTGGGCTCTAATCCTTACGAAGCCGCTCTGCTCACTTGGAAGGAGACCTTCCCATGCAACCTGAATACAAGTAAGGGTATTACTCACCCCAAGCAATGAATCTAATTAGCCAGTTTTATTTAGGTCAAGTTTCTTTAGCAGTCCCTTTTTTATTTTTTTGGTGTTATCACTTTCTTTGAGTCAATTCAAACAAGCGCCTAACGTTTTTGTATTTTCTTGATTCCTACTTGATCCAAAAATAGTGGGAGAAAGAGTTGGAAAAGCAATGCAAGGCGGCACCAAGATGGAAATCTCACCTTTGTGCCTAAATGATGAATGCTAAGATAGAAGACTTCCAGCGCCTCTAGCTCTCTCCATGCGGGATGCAAAACAGGAATTTTTAAACCTAATCTAAATGCCGATATGCACACGGAAATCGTCCTAAGCAGGCAATTGCTAGCGTGAAGAACCACAAGTCGGTCACCAATCCTCAATCCTAGAGTTTGATCTAGGCTCACCCCTCCTCCTCTCAACAAATCGAGTTCAGGAGCAGCGCTTGGCAGGGTGGGCTCGTGGCGCGACGGCTCGAAGATGGAGAGCAACTGTTTAATTTAAACTAAGTCCAAAAATGCACTATAGGTACATGCAATGGTTATTAGGGTGTTTGGACCTAATTTACTCGATCAAGCAAAGCCTAAAAGCTAAGGGCTCATTCCACAAAAGAAAAGAAAAATAAAACAAAACCGGAAAATGACAAGCAGGAAAACGCGAAGAAAACCGCGGTGAGCCCCCAGGTGAACAAACACCTGGAAATTAGGCCTGAGTGTCCGAAGTGTCAAAGTACATGTATTATTACAAATTAAATGGTCTCTCTCTCACAAAAAGTAAAAACCACTAGCTAACACTCTCTCTCAACTCCTCCTGCTCTCTCTTGTCGGCTTAGGCTAGAAAAGCCGACTCCACCTCCCAAGGATGCACCGGATCCCCTAGGCGATCCTCCTCGATCCGCGGTCCCTCGCAAGAAGACAAGAAAGAAGAATGGTCAGATAGCTCAATAAGATAGATGTCAAAAATAGAGAGATCAAGCAAGTAATAATGTAAATAGGCAATCACAATCAAACAAAAATAGGATCTATACACGGTTGCTCCCCAGCAACGACGTCATTTGATTTAGCGGGAAATCGGTGGTCTTAAGTTCCACACAAGGCGGGAACTCAGTCGAAATGTCGACTACGCAGAAATCCCAACTAAAGTCAACAATGAACCCACAACAATATTAATCAAGAAATGAAGAATAAATGTGGAGTCAAATTTATTTTAACTCTACAAATAGGTGTATAGTGAAAGTATGTAGAGTGTCGAACTCAGGGAGCAAGCAGGATAGATCAATGTAAAGTGCAAAATGTGATTGTGATGTGTGTCTACAATATGCAAATGTTGTGTGGGTTTTTAATTTTTATTTTTTAAATTTTTATTTTGATTTTTTAATTTTATGATTTTATATTTTCTTTTTATATTTTATAATTTTTTATATTTTCTTTTTCAATAAATGGAATATATATACAATATAAGAAAAGAGGTGATATAATATTTATAAAAATAGTAAAATGCTCAAAAATCAGAAAATAAAATGTTTTTGGTCTTTTTATATTTTTACAGTATTTTTGTGATTTTTGGGAATTTTTCTAAATGTTTTTGGTATTTTTAAAAGTCAAAATACAAGAAAACAGTGAATTAACTACTGGCCGAGAGTAAAATGAGGATGGAAAATACTAAATAGTATCCAAAATTCCTCAAATTAATTTTAAAATAAAAGAAATAAAATAGGGAAAATTCTGAAATAGAGTTTATATTTTTAGGATTTTTCTAGAATTTTTTAGATTTTTATGAAGTTTTTAGGGGTTTTCTAAATTTTAAGGTTTTTGTATTGCAATTTTTAATGATTTTTGGATAGTAATTAAAGGACACTAAAATAGACCTTAGGTAATATTTTTGGAATTTTTCAAGAAGGTTTAATATTTTTTTGGTATTTTCTAATGCAAACAGTAGTAAAAATGCATGTTTTTTATTTTTAATAAATATTAAAATGCAATAAAAATGCAATGCAAAAATACAGCTGAATAAGCAAGCAAACATGAGCTTAAATAATTTTTTGTGGATTTTTTAGGTATTTAGAGATGCATGAAATAAATAGATACAACATCAAGAAACTACACTACTAACAAGGGCATAAGTGCAAATAAGCAAACATCCAGGGGCCAAGGTGTAAATTTCACACAAAATATATAACCGAATATTGCAGTTAATGGACTAAATACAAATAACCAAACTCGCAGGGGTACACCTGCAAAAACACCAAACACACGTGCGCAAGCACGCGCGCCTGACAGGGGCACGGATGTAATTTCCAAAACTGTGGGGGTCCAAACGCAAAAAGGCCAAAGTTTTATAACTGCGAGTATAAACTTTAGGACTAAAGTTAAATACTAAAAGAGCCCAGGGCCTCTTTGCAAAATGCCCAGACGCACGTGACTAGCACGTGCGCCAGGCGGGGTCCAAAATGTAATACAACAAAAACTGGGGGGTCTTTACGCAAATGTTACAAAATCATAATGCCGCAAATGAAATTTTTGACGTTAAATAGAAATTACAAAAATGCTATGGGTTGAAGAGCAAAATACCCAAAGTAGGTGCGCGATCCAACGACTGCCGGCTCTTCACTTGCCACGTGTCGCACGCAGGTCGCGCGATACCCCTTCGCGTCCCAACGGCCATGATTAGATGAAGCAGGTGGTGATCTACGGCTGAGGATCTCAAGATCGGACGGCGGCTGGCACTTCTGGGATCAAGGTCCGATCGAACGGTCGTGGACCTCCCTGGAAGAACAGGGAAGAACACGGCCGATGGCGAGCTTCGGTCGTCGATCTGGCGGTGCTCCGGCTGTCTCCTTCGATGCTGCAAGGCGCAAACTACTCCTGGAAGATCCCTTGGTCCACCGACGAGGCCAAAAAGGCTCGAAAAGCTCCGGTGCTCCGTGGCGAAGTCCGAGAAGAAAGCGGGTCCAGGTACCTCGAGTTCTCTAAAATCGACCCGCTAAGGGGGGTCCTTTGAGCTCCTGCACTTGCAAAAATGGATAAGGGAGGCGAGGGCAAACTGCCTCGACCTCCAGTGGGCACGCACAAGGGATGACCGGAGATATGGAGTCTCGCCGGAGCTTGCTCCGGTGAGGATCGTCGATTGTGCGAATCGACTGATGGAAATCGATAATGGAGATGGTTGGATGATACTACGACTCTTGTGAATAAAATGGGCAAAGAAAAAGAGGGAAATAGATACCTCAAAGGACAGGGAATGAGGTGGAAAGTACCTCAATAGCGGGTTCACCGGAGGTGGCTGGAACTCGGCCAAATCCATGACGATTCTCCTCCTTGAAGGGCTGACACTGGAGCTGTCACCTCCAGGTATCCAACTCGAGCCAAAGGGGGGGAAATCGGGACGAAATGGGGTTCCAACTTCAAATGGAAGTCAAGAGTTGCATATAAGGGGTTGACGGACAGGTGGGGAAGAACGAGGCGTAGCGGTAAAATCGTTGATCCATGGCCCGAGGAGATACATGGGTGTGTATCATGGATAATCGAGCAACAACATTGCAGAAGGAACCATCACGAAAGGAGGAAAGGTGCGGCCTCCAAAAATCCAAGAAGATAGGACAAAAACCACTTCTGACGTGAACAGGAGATGGCTCAGACAGTTGACCTATGGTCAACGGTCAGAGCCACTTGGTTGGTCCACGTGGACCAACCAGGAAAAATCCTGCAAAAAGTCTTTATTAATTCATTTAAAAATACTAAATGAATTTATTAATTTTTAATTATAAATTAAAAAGTGTTTATTTTTTATGAAGTATTTTATAGTGATTTTTAATTATTTTTATGAGGTATAATTTTATAAGTTGCCTTTTATAGCCTGTATAGGTATATTATCTATATATTTATTATTTTATTTTTATTCTGTGAATTTAATTTTATTTATTTTTTTTATTATTTTATAAATTTGTAAAGTATTTTTATACACCTAAATATATTTTTATTTTATTTTTCTGATGTGTTTTGTACACTTAATAAAATATAAGTCTGTATTATATAGGTATGTCTGTAGGTCCTATACCTATGTATAATATATAGGTATTTTTATTTTGTATTTCTTTTAAGTTTTTATTCTGATTTTAATGTACAAATATATTATAGATAATATATACAAAATTATAAAAGTATAAAATTATAAAAATAATGAATGATAAAATGAATATTTTAATCTGTACAAGTATACAATAGGGGTCCAAAACTCAACTTTCAAATCATAGCTCCGCCAAATGTGAAACCACCGCCATTAAATAGCTTATTTTTAATTATATATGAGTTTGATGTATTTGGAGTTTTCATTTGTGAGATACAGGTCTGGGAAGTTGGGATTCTGGATTTTTATTCAGACCATAACTTTTTATCTGTACATTATTTTTTAGTGAAATCAATTTTGTATTTTTCTTTATTTATTTATCTACAGCTTTTATGTTCAAAGTTTATTTATTTGATGCATAAAAAGTGGAACCAAAAATAGGCCCCAAATGAATAAAGAATGAAATGAAAACAAAGGGGATTTTTATTGTATTCTGGCCCTTATCTCCCCTACTTTATTCCTTGTCGACCTATTCATCGAGATGCCTAGGTGTCGGGGTTTCGGGTCATAAAATATTTACAATATTTTATTCTTTTTCTTTTCTTTTATTTATTCTATAATTTTGGCTTTAATTACAGTATTTTATACACTATTTACATGCACATGCATGAATGCTAAGATGCTCTAATTAAGGGTATTTACACGCATAAACTAGGGTTTTTAAGGCCAAAATGATAGAATAAAGATGATGAAATGTGGATTCATCACTTACATACTAGATATCCAGCCCGCTACAATAGCTTTACTTTTGTAAGGTAGTTAGTAATCTTTTGTGTATTTTCCTTTCAAGTTGATGTACATGTAAATGGTTATAGTGTGACAATGTATCATCTGAACTTTATTTTGTGAATGGAAAAGTGTTGAAATACTTTCTTCCGAATATACTTTATTTGCAGTCTGTTTCTGAATGTTTGTTGTGATTACTGAATGAATTATTTCTGAGTAACCAGATCCGGTTATGGGAGGATCCGACGGCCCGGAATTGGGGTCGCGACACGTTGTGTCATTATTTCAGGAGGTAAATTATTGATGTTGCATTATTACTTACTAATGATAAATTTTAAAAATGATGCTATGTTACTATTTACTAATGTATTGCTATTTTTGCAAAATAATTGAAAAATATGAAAAGGTAATATGCTTTGTTATTATTTACTACCATAAGAATAAACTACAACTCTCTTCTTTAAACATTACAACTTTTCTCCATAAAGTATGATTCTCTTCTATATCTTCCAATCCAATCAACCAGCCCAGCACCGCCGCCGACATTCCCCCTAGTGCCAACACCTCTTTCCACCTCCACCCCTTCGCATTGTTGTCGCCATCCGGACCCCAAAAGCCATCGTCGTCATTGCTTGGAGCGCTACAAGCGCGACCATCGCCATCACCAAGTGCGTTGCACGGTTAGCAACCATTGTTGGCCAATCGACTGAGCCCTCAAGTCTCGCAAAACCATTGTTGTCGCCACCCCATGCACTGCGTGCAATGCTAGTGCTGATGGTCCACGTCTCCATCGGCATCTCCTATTCTTAAAATGCCTCCATCGTATTCGTGGGAATGTAGAGGAATGGATGTGTTCGAAAGGAAAATTGGCTCACTTTCTTATTTTAATGGTTAGAGAATAATCAAAGAGAAATATCCACCATAATCATCTTTCTAATCTAAGAGATTCCAAAACCGTAAAAGGTGTTAAAAGTGATTTTGATCCCTGTCATGGGATTTAAAATTGAGGGACGAGATCGGGTGCACATCATCTTCCTAATGGGGCACATAGCTTATTGGATAATCTCTCTCTATATATATATAGTATTTGATTGATGTGTTTAAAATTGATGGATTATGTATTCATATAGTCATGATGGCATGTTTATAAGGTAGAGAGTGAAAGATATCATTTTCATAGATTGATGGATTATATATCATGTATATCAGTTGCAATTGCATATTTTTGTATATGAATGGTGTGAATTAATGTTGCTAAGTGGTTGGAAAGGATGGTGATGGAGTAATGAAGGGGGTGACTAAATAAAGATTGATAAAGTGGAGGAAATTGCTAGAGGTAGTGTTCTATGCTACGGAGGATGTTGCCAAAGGGAGGGTGGACGACAAGGGCTGATAGTGTTTTCTGACACACACGCAAGTGCACACACATACATGCACACAGATCTACACATATTTACATGTATATAGTTGTCTTTTAAAAAAAAAGACAGGGAGGAAAATGAATTCATTATTGTGTTATTAAAAAAAGCTTTGTTGATACGTTTTTCCTGGTTAGGAATGAGAAGCATGTCCTAACGGCCGCATTAAGAAAGCCTTTCCTAATGGCAGAGGGGACAAAGGCTAGTATAAGCACTTCTTCGATCGGTAAATGGCCCATTAGAAAATGATAATAGATGTGCAATAGCCTTTTTCCTGCAAGCCGCCCATTTGTTAGCAAAAGATATTCCTAATGGTCATGATTGTACAATCATTTACGATCACATCACACTCGAGTACTCCCAATACACGTACATCCTGCATACTGGAAGATCTAGGATAAACCCCAAGTTTTAGATCATATTTGAAGTGCCTTCTTCAGGGTTTTATCATTAAGTTTCTCATTTAACCATTGGGAGTCAGTATCGATCATATGCTTTCCGAAAGCATAATATCATACCTACAAATTTTGTCATGCTTTCAAAACAAGATGACCATGCATGGAATTTGGTTGGCCCCAATATCTCATGAGTGAGTCCATATCTTCCAGTTCAATAGTGAACATGTATGATCGAGTAGACCCGTTAGAAAAGCATAATTTTTCAATGGGTTGGGAGGGTCAGTTAAGAAAGGATATATGCAACCCCTTCATACCTGATACAAACTTCTAGCACGTAATTCACTTCTCTTAACAGTTCCGCCTATTAGAAGAAGTTCTTTCGTGTATTGTCAATAAGCCCATGTTTTATTAAAGCTATTTTTTGATCTCTTTCAGATGAGAAATGTGAAATATTTGACTTTATGCTAAAATTAGCAATATAAGATAAGGGGGTCACATTATGATGGCATCGGTCATTATCTCTTGTTCTATATTACTCATTTCTTTATTATCCTTCAAACCAACCAAACAAGAAGGAACGATGGACCTCACTTCCTCCTTATTCACCCTCATTCATTGTCCTTATCTGAACCATTAGGGGGAACAAAGAAGGTGTAATGAGAAATAAGGAAGACGTATTCCAAAAGGGATTAACGACACAACTTATTGCATGTCTCCCATCAATCTCTCTACAAAAGCGTTTTTTAATAAAATTATAATCTAATGGGATATAGGCATAACAGGGATGATTTATTTATATTCTACATTTTGTTGTTGTTCTATGGAGTGTGCGGTAAATTGTAGTAATTATGTAATTAGTAGTTGTTAATGTGGGGTAAATGAACATCATTATTTAGATGAGATATAAAAAGAAGGATAGTTAATGCATGACCTACTTGAAGATATAAAAAGAAGGATAGTTAATGTTTGACCTACTTGAAGTACATTGAATGATCTATTGGAAATCATGACATGGCCAACTTGATGTACATTAAATGATAGCCACACTAATACTAAGGAATAAATGTTAAAGGAGGAAGGCTTTTATGGCTTATCATATAATGGGCCAGTAGATCCCCCTCCTTCAAGAATATGATATGGAGAGTCCTATTCTTCCTATAGCACCGGCTAATTAATTAGAGTACTAATCATTTTTGCTTTGAAACAAATCCAAATTTTCTCTTATTTGAAATTTGGCATACATGACATTACATTTAGGGTAAAATGGGGTTGCCCTCTGGGGAGCTAACTTGGTTCTTCCCGTTGCATTTCCTCTTTTTTTTTTTGAAAAATGCTTCCGTGAACTTTCATCATTATATCCCTATATTATGTCATTCAAATTTTGTGCAAAACAGAGACTCCTACGGCCTCTATCCATACGGAGTCGACTTCAATAATTCTGCGACCGTTGAAAAATGACTGTCTAGATGGAGGCTGTAGGAGTCTCTATTTCTCACAAAACTTGAATGACATAATATAGAGATACAATGATGAATTTCTACGGATTTATATTTCAAAAAAAAATAAAAAAAATAGAGAAAAATGAGATGGGGGAAGCCAAGTTACCTCCCCCAAAGGGACAACCCCATTTTACTCTTTCATATTATGCCAATATTATTGTCTTCTCACATGCACATGTCTATTTTGTTTATGCAACGCTAAAAAATAGTATTTTTATTCAAAAAATTAGTTTGGTAGGTGTTTATTAATGTCGTTTGATGATTCGTTGCCTATTGACAAAAAAATACTATAATTCTTTTCATGATAATAATGGACATAAGATTCAATCAGTTATATGGTTATTTGCACATTATAATTTTACAAGATACATTATAATAAAAAAGACTCGAATTTAACTCGTATCTCTTGAATATTGACATCAAACAAAGGAGGCCAACATGTAAATACTTATAGAAGGACATGCGTAATTACACTATGGGCTCGTTTGATTGTAAGGTTAGCTCGAGGTAAGCCGGTATGATCCCTTGCTCTATCCCTGCATTCATAGGTTAGAATTAGTTGTATGGATTGTACAATTTCTTTGTTACAATATTTTTAATCAAGTTCAAAAAAATTAACACAAAAAACATATTATAATCATTAAAAAGTTAATATAAAACATATTCAATGTCACATCACATCACATTTATCATTCCATCCCTCTCCAACCCTCCCAACCATCCAAACAACTACTATTCACAAGAGGATACGCCAACCCAACCTAACTCAGTTACCAATCAGGCTTAGGGACTCGTCTGGTTGCTAGATTATCCCGAATAACCTGACATACCCCCATGCAATTCTGGATTGGAATTCCATCACATAACTATTGTGACATCAAATCACATTTCTCATTCCAACCCATCTCAAACCTTCATAACCATCCAAACAACTACTATTCACAAGAGGTTACCCCAATCCAACCCAGTAACCAAACGAGCCTCAGAAGTTCTTGGAAGAATAGTCCATTTTTTAAATTTACTCTATAAGGGTCCGCGCTCTCCAATGTACTCGAAGTGAAGGCTCCTTTTCTATTTTTTCGCAATGCGAGCCCCTTGTCTTTTCCCATTCTTTTAATGCAAGTCCATTGACCAGGCTCCAGATCCAGTTGCCAAAGATGTCAGGTGAGCACATGGAAACCAAGGACCATAAAGCAGGACATTAAAACTTGGTATTCATGTCGAAAACAGCTGGGAGGCACCTCTTGCGGGACATGCACAACAACAGTAAGATGATCCTGTCCCCCTCCCCCCCCTCTTGTGTGGTGCAAAGTTAAACTACTGAAATGGACCCTTCCCCTCCCCCTCCCCCCCTCCCCGACAACCCTAACCCTAACCCTAACACTAATGCGGCGGCTACCGTCGAATCCCCCCCATCCTCCCCCCATTTCCCTCCACCCTCAGCCACCATCCCCTCTTGGCGAGACATCTGCAATATCTCCAAACCGCTGGCTTCGGGCCCGCGACGGATGGTCTTTTCCCCCCCAACACTCCTAGAAGGAGAAGAAGTGGCGTTTGTCTCGGCCGATGATGCTTCTGCCCTTGACAAAGTCTGGAATAACACCCTCGTCTTCTACGTCATGGGGAAAAAGCCTTATCGCAAACTTCTTGAGGCCTTCATCCTGAAGGTTTGGAAACCACTGGGAGGTTTCCAGCTCTTCGCTAAGCCGAATGGATTCTTCTACTTGAAGCTCTCCTCCGAAGAAGAATGCTCCCGAATCCTCTCGCGTGGTCCCTGGCTCTTCCAAGGTCGGTTTATGGTGATCCGGCAGTGGTCTGCGGCCGGCGGCCTTGAACGGGACCTCCTCTCCGAGATCCCCCTTTGGGTCCGCTTTCATGGGCTAAGCCTCGGCCACTCCTCTGTGATCATCCTCAACAAACTCGCCAGCCTCCTGGGAACCCCGCTCTTCATGGACGCGGACACCGCTTCGGGCTCCTGCCAGGGCTTCGCCAGATGCTGCATCTCGATCCATGCTGCTAAGGTCATACCTCCTTCCCTCCCCCTTGTCTTCTTCTCTGGGCAACGTCAAATGATAGGTGTCGAACTTGAATGGATCCCTCCTCGCTGCTCGGCCTGTGTCTCGTTTGGCCACCACACAGCTAACTGCCCGTCTCTTGTGGCCGACAACCTTGGGCCTCTTCCCGCTTCAGAGATCCCGCATGCATCGACTGCTGAGATCCATACCTCGGATTCTGCTGAGCCACCCTTCGCCTCCGCCCAGCCACCTCCGGCCCCTCCTTTCACTCCTCCTGCAGATGAGGGACCCCATCCTGAGACCATTAACGTGGACTCCGTCATGCAAGACTTCGCTACTGATGGGAATCAGGTCCAGAAGAACTCAAAGAGACCACAGGGGACAAACAAAATGCCCTTCCCTGTTGGTTCCAAAGCGTTTCTCCACAAGAAAATTATGGCTCCAAAGAAGCCAGTGCCTCGTCCTGCAGCCTCAAAAGGGTTATGGGACCTTGACTTAAATTCTCCCCAAGAAAATTCTCATGAATCAGCTGTTGATGGCCCTCAGGTCAAGTCTCATTCGGAGGCCTCTATCCCCAACATGGTCTCCATACCAAACCCATTGTGGACATCGGTCAGTCACAGGAAGAAAAAATTCCCAAAGCCTTCTCATGCTCGCAACGCCCACTGCGGCCAAACCTCGCCTCAAATGACTGCTTGATGTCAGTGGTCGTATGCAATACTCGTGGGCTCAATAAGCCACGAAAGTTGAAATCAATCCTCAGGGCTGCGTACTCTAGAAATGCCGAACTTATTGGCTTAATTGAAACTAAGATACGTCCGGAGTCGAGGGAATCCTTCGCCAAGCGTATTCCGAATGGGTGGTCCTCTATCCACAATAATACTCCTTTGGGACGTATATATTTCCTTTGGAAAAACGACTGCTGGGCCTGCAGTCCTCTGGGTATCCACCCTCAAGCAATCACCATGTCTTGCAACAACCGTGGTGGTTTCTCCTTCTGCATCTCGGTTGTATATGGGGACAACTGCCATTCTCGTCGTAGAGATTTATGGGACTTCTTGAAGCTTCCCGACAACTACTCCTCATGCCCCTGGCTGGTCATTGGCGACTTCAATGTTATTCGCTTCGCTTCGGAAAAAAGAGGGGGTCGTGCCCCTCCCTTGCAGCCAATGAATGACTTTAACTCCTGCATTGAAAACCTGGGGCTCATGGACCTTCACTCAACGGGCAATCTTTGGTCTTGGAGTAATTCCTCCTTGGGCCCTGCCAGGATCACTTCCAGGTTGGACCGAGCTCTAGTTAACACTAATTGGCTTTCTTGCTGCCCATCCGCAAAGCTTGATTACATCCCTATTGCGCAAAGTGACCATCATCTTCTCCACATCGCTTTGGCGGCCGGATGCTCTCGACCGAAGCCCTTTCGGTTATTTGACTATTGGTCCTCCCGCCCCGGCTATCAGGAGCTTGTTTCGTCGGCCTGGGCACCGTATACTGCTGGAAACCCTCTTTTCCGTCTTGCTTTTAAGCTCAAGGCGGTCAAACGGGCTCTTAAATCTTGGGCCTCCTCTATGGGTGATGTTCGTGCGGACTGTCGCCAAGCGGAATCATTCCTCTCCTCGGTAACTAATGCATTAACCCTTGACCCGCTGGACCCTATCCTCATCAAGCTTGACTTGGACGTCAGGGATCACCTTGATTCGTTGGACCTTGACTCCGAGTCGGCTTGGAAGCAAAAAAGTCGCATTAATTGGCTAAAGTTGGGTGATCGAAATACTGCTTTCTTTCACCTCTCGGCAAACTCTAGAGTGGCTTCCAATCGTATCTCCTCGCTGTTGGACTCTGATGGTAACCTGATGGATTGTCCTAGCGCTCTGGGGCGCTCGGCCTTGGAGCACTTTCAATCTCTTCTAGCTCCTACTAGGCAGGCTCGGGAGCTCGCCCCTCCCCCAACGCCTTCGCGTATCCTAACTGCTGAAGCCAGGGACTGGCTCATAAGGCCTTTCGCTAAGGAGGAAATCTGGCGGGCAGTATGCTCCATCCCATCCTCGAGTGCTCCGGGCCCGGACGGCTTTAATGCTGCCTTTTACAAGCGCCATTGGTCTCTTATCCAAGAGGATGTATATGCGGCTATCGACTTCCTTCATGGAGGGGGTGCTATGCTCCGTCAATTAAACCACACGTTCCTCACCTTGGTGCCAAAGACTCAATCCCCATCTTCTATTGGGGATTATCGCCCAATCTCCTGTTGCAATGTCGCATACAAAATTTTTGCACGATTAATGGCATCTAGACTTGCAGAGGTCCTCCCGCACATTATTTCGCCGAATCAATCAGCATTCATCAAAGGATGTTCCATTTCTGACAACTTCAGATTGGCTCAAGAAGTTCTTACGGGCTTTGACCGTAGGAAAAGCTCAAATAAAGCATGCTTCAAGGTTGATATCTCCAAAGCCTTTGACTCCATTGAGCACGGTTTCATTTTCTCGGCCCTTAGAAACCTGGGATTCGGTGATACTTGGGTCAGATGGATTGAGAATTGCATCTCATCGACGTCTTATTCGATATTGATCAATGGCTCCCCTTGGGGGTTCTTCCGCGGTTCCAGGGGCCTCCGCCAAGGTGACCCTCTAAGCCCTCTATTGTTCGTGATCGCCATGGAATCCCTTTCGTGCTTAGCTAATGCGGCTTCCGCTTCTGGGAGGCTCAAGCACATTGGCCGGGGGCGGTGTGCTGCTCCATCCCACCTCATATATGCTGATGACCTCCTCTTCTTCTCCAAAGGGTGCATTAACTCCCTCCTTACGATCAAGGATATCCTTTGCTCTTTTGAAGCTATCTCGGGTCTGGCTCTTAATGTAAGGAAGAGTAGGATCATTAGACCTACCTCCTTTGTCGATAACTTCGCTGACACACTCAGATTGGGCGTTCTACGGAAATCACTGCCCTCTGTATACTTAGGCCTTCCGCTTGCCTCTTCCAGTGGTCGCTGCTGTGTCTTCAGGGGTTTAATTGATCGTGTCAGGGCCTTGCTTGATGGCTGGAAAGCCAAGGCCCTCTCTTTCTCCGGCCGTGCTCAACTACTCAATTCTGTGATCAAGGGGATTGTGCTTTATTGGTCTGCTAGCACCTTCATACCCGCAACCATTACTAAAAAGATTGACCAAATGTGTGCAAACTTCTTCTGGGGTCGGCAGCAGCATCCGATTGCTTGGAGTACTCTATGTCTCCCAAAATTGGAGGGGGGTGTTGGTCTTCCCTCTGCTTTGCTTCTCCGGGATGCCATGCTGGCCTGCTGGACTTGGAGATATCTCTCCTCTGATTCAATCTGGGCTACGTACTTGCGGTCCAGGTACGCCGTTGCCGAACAGTTCTGGAGCCTCTCCACCCCTCCCTCGGCTTCTAAGGTTTGGAAGGCTATCTTGGTTTTCAGGCCGCGGATCCGTGCGGCTATCTCTGGACAGGCCCCCCCTTTCATGTGGCTTCCGCAGCCACATCGTTTCTCCTTTGCTGCTGCTTTAGACTTCCTTCGCCCCCGTGCTGAGCCCCCCTCCTGGGCTCCCATTGTCTGGTCGAAGGGCTCCCCGCCGAGCTTCTCCTTTACCCTCTTCAGGGGGGTGCGGGAGCGCCTCCCTACCACTGATCGGCTCGCCTCCTGGGGGGCTTGCCCACATTCTATGTGTTACCTCTGTGGGATGGAATTGGAATCTCATAGTCACCTCGTTTTCGGCTGTGACTTTGTGACATCTGTTTTATCTACCATTTGCATTGAGATGGACCTTCCTTTACCACCTCTGACCTCATTGCAGGCCTCTTTGCAATGGATTTCTGCGCTCCCAAGCAAGGCCATTCGTCAAAAGTTTGGCCCCCTTCTTGCAACTGTGCTGTGGTGTATTTGGCAGGAACGCAACAGAAGATGGACCGGGCTGCAGCCTTCCTCTGTTACCTCCGTCAAACGTCAAGTTTCACAGCTACTCAGAATTATCTCCTGTTAGGCCCAGCTGGGCTATATGCCTATCTTCTACTGGGCACACTCCATAACCTCTAGTTCCCCAATTTTGTGCTTTTCTATTGTAATCCCCATTGGGGTTTTTGGACTATACTTGTAAATCGTTTTTTGAGTGATATCAATACAAATTACTTACTCATCAAAAAAAAAGATGATCCTGTCGATCTTTTGCGAACAGTCGCAAACTGAACTCGACCACACAGCTGCAGGATCGTGCAGATTTACAAGTTGGTTCTGTGGATTGAATACTCCAGCAAAAACTATTTCATGTGTATACAGTCGGCAATTACGCAGAATGTTTCATCAGTAACACGCTGCGACAATCGATAACAAAACCTGAACCGGCTATTCTTCGCCAGACAACCAGCAGGGAATCTCTGAATCAGTCCTTCAGATAGTTGAGAAATAGAAAAAACCAGACCCGTTCTATTTCTTGTGTGTATGCGAAGCGCTGAACTGTAAAAGCTCAAACCATTTGTGTTGCTGAACTGAACACCTCTCGTGGGACCTAATCATCTCGAAATTGGCAGATCAGCTCGTAAAATGATGTGCAGAGTGGATTTACAACTCAGATTCAGTACTGGAACGAGAGATCGTGTTGTGTTTCCTCGCTTCTTCGAAGTGCGAAAAACTCAAACTGCCAACATATGATGGTTTGGGGCCAGCCTTGGCCCTTGAGATTAAGATCTCAAGAGGTACGTGCTTTAGGAAACCCATGGAAAATTTGATCATTTCATTCCAAGAATACACTCTTTTGTTCTCTATTGGAAAAAGTATAGATAGATAGACCTGAATGACATGTTCTTCCTCCATCCACTTTCGAAAGGAGATGGAAGTCGTATGAGCGCCGGTTTTCACTCTAGACTAGGCATGTGCATTACCTTAGCTACTCCGCCGATTTCATAGAATCTACTTCAGATGCGGTTTTGATGAGAGATGGGACCTGGTGTGCACAGTAGGTAGCATCTCTGAAGGTGGAATGAACAGCTTCTAGGGTTTAGGCCACCTATGTCGCATCCACCTCTCATCGCATCTTGGTTTTGATCTTATGCACTCTCTCTCATCCTTAGATTCCTATCCAATGTTCTCACATCACCTCAGGCGTCACTATTACCAGAGTTTAGATCGTTCGAGAGGTGAAAGATCAATCAAATGAATGACCCCACCACCCGCACCTCACACAACTTTCCTTCATATCCAAGGAGCAGCTCCTTCGGAAATAGAAGGATATCGATTCTCCAGATCCCGCTTATAAATACAAACACATCATACCGATTTTCAACTTCCCTCATTTCATTCATAAAGGAGAAACTCAAGGTCTTATGTTTCCTTTTGTTTCATGATAAAGGAAAATCGACAAAGAAAATATGTATCATCTCTCTTGAGTTCTATAACTCCTTGTAGAAAGGTCAAGGATGTCCAAAAACATGTCAGAAGGAGAATATTAAGAAGGGATGGCCTTTTCAGATCTAAATCCAACAAAGAATCCTTGTAGCCAGCCCTACTTAAAGCGGGAAAAGGTGCGGTTGTTGGTTGTCACTGTCTCCACTTTTCCTTTGTCATGGAAACCAAGTTCCACTATAGTTTACATTCCCAAACTTACAACCCCACACCAACCCCCACCACAATCACTCTATGAAAACTCCTACTTTTCAAACTGATGTAGAACGATTGACACAAGATGTTGGGGCAGCGGAAGAGTGTTTGGTAAAAGGAACGAATTTTAAAAGAGTGAATAAAGATCAACACAGAAGAAAAGAATTAAACTTATAAACTTCCTTTCATTAGATACTCAAGACTGTTATGCCATCAACTCGTAATGCACCCTCCACAAAATTTCAATTAAGAAGAATCTATATAAATAGTGAATATCATTCCTTATAAATTCAGATTCTAGTTCTCGAATTACATTACTTCGGCACATATACTGCATAGAAGACAGTTGTACATTCAGGAGAAAATCCCACAGGTTCAACAGAACAAATTACATCCTTCTTAACTATTACTCTCCTAACCACATGAAACCCTAACAAAATTTTGACTAAAAAAGGCATATCCTTCTTAACTATTACTTTCCTAACCACATGAAACCCTAAACAATTTTTTGACTAAAAAAAGCATATATAAACAATGAATGTAAATTTTTGACTAAAAAGCACATATAAACAATGAATGTCATTCCCTGTAAGTTCAGATTCTGATTCCGAAATCGTATTAATTCAGCACATCTGCTGCACAGAAGACAGTTGTGCTTTCAGTTGTCCATCAGAACAAAAGGTATCCTTCACTATGAGACCCTAAACAAAATTTTGACTAAAAAGGACATATAAAGGGTGCAATGGGGCTGCCCCCGCCTCATTTCCGCGTATTATTTTTTATTTTTTTTGCAAAATATCACCATGTATATTCATATATACATATATATATATATATATCCTATATGTCATTCGAATTTCGTCAGAAACAGGGACTCCTATGCCCTTCATCTAGAACAGGTCGATTACAGCAATGTTTAGACCGTTAAAATTACTTGTTCTAGATGGAGGGTATATGATCTCTGTTTCTGACGAAATTCGAATGACATAGGAGGGATATATAGATGAATATATATATGGTGATATTTTATATAAAAATTTTGCACGAAAATGGGGACGGGGGCAGCCCCATTTTTTCCTATAAACAATGACTATTCATTCCTTATAACTCCAGATACCAATTCAGGAATTATATTACTTCAGGTCAGCAGAAAGGCGGACAAATAGTGATTTTTTTGTTATTTACCTTAGGTAAACGGTAAGCTACCTCTTGAAATGCAGCTTCAATTTTATACTTCTCATGCTGCCTATGGTACAGCTTTAGGAAGAAATCCAAGGAAGCTGCCTTGCTGCAGCTGCAAAGAAACCCAAAGAAAGCCGCCTCTTCAAGAGGAGACAAAGCCATCTCTTTGAAAAACAGCTTAGCTATGGTACATAACAAATAAAAAATTTTCGCCACCATATACGGCGAATTATGTTTTGTGGATAAGGTACCTGCTAATTTTCCTTCAAAACGAAGTTGCCAAATTTATTGGCTGAATGCAAAAGAGAGAGATAGATACAAATCCATCTCTCGCATTCAATTCACAATTGCAACTCAAAAGTTTATGTATTCCCTTCATCATCAAGGATCCGTTTGCATTAGATCATCCCCTCAACTACTAACCATTTACATACAACCTTCTTGAGGCCACAAAAAACTACAACTAGCCAGAACCAGCGAACAAGAACAAAATCCGCAAATATATGACATTTGTTACAAAAAATTCCAGTTAGTAAATGAAAGAAGAGATTCAGATGTACCACGGATCGGACGGTGAGAGCAAACCCCGAATTCCACTATGGGGACTTCATGACTATCACGTCCTCGACTCCATAGTCGATACTCAACTCCCTTAACGGTGGGATGTTTTCCATGGCGAAGATCATAAGATGAGGGTATGAGGCGACATTGTCATCGAAGAGAACGAACTGAAGAAACACATTCGGGCTACAACTCTGACTCAAGTAACATGCTACATTTCTTGTCCTCGATACATCCATCGAGAAGTCAAGCAGAGGCAGTGGCGGATACATTGGTCTCGGATAGTTGGGCACAACGCTGGATATGTCTCCCCACTCGTACCATCTGTTCGGGAATCGTTTCGGATGGACCAAGCTATCACCATTCATGGACAGCAACTCTGCCTGCTGCTTATTCAGCACGATCCCGCTGTACTCACAAATGAAAGCCCCGGCTCGGATCAAATCCAGCGACCTGACACCCCATCCGGTCTCCAGTGATCTGAAAACCTCCAACCTGTTCCTCACCCCCTTCTGGGTCACGCGATTCCGGCAATTGGGAGGGCACCGACACCAACTCCCACATTCGTAAATCAGTGGCTTCCCCATCAACAAGATCCCATTCGAGTCATATGCAAACTCACCCCCATTCTTCTCCGTACAAGAACAATCATTCCCACAGCTCTTCAGGCACTGGCAGCCATCGCCCACGTTCAGCTGTGACCTCTCGAGACCTATGTTCACGGGGTACACTGGACGCGCAAGGTAATCGAAGAGCGACGGGTACATGTCTTCGTCGATATCGTTGAAAAGCGTTACGGGCATGTTCTCCTTCCCTTTTGAGATATCGCAGCTCAGGTACCCAGCAGGCATGACAAGCTTCCGGAGCTTGTCTTTCAGATCCTCCGCATGCTTCAGCACGACGCTGCCCATCTCCTTCTGACCTGCGATACGCACGAGCTTGTACTTGTACACCGCAAAACCAGACTTGCCGACATCCTGCCAGAAGTCAACAATCCGATACAGCCCATCATACACGTAGACTCTCCCGGATGGGCTCCCGTCGTACTTAAACCCCCTGATGACCCTGATCTCGATCGCGTAGTTCATGCTCCGCTCGAGCGCAAGGTTCCCGGACTCGAGACGCTGGTCGACAGCCTGCCGTGTCACGTTCTTCTCACGCCCACCATGTCCCGTGTACACGATGACGTTCCCAGTGTCCTCGTCATCCTCGTATCCCCCGGACACCACGATGCTCGTCGCAATCGGCTCCCCGGTGCTGCTACGACTCGCGGGGACGTAGTCGATACCGGCCTGCACCTGCCCGTGGAGCCCGACAATGCACAATTCCATCCGGAAGAAGAAGATGTCCCCCACCGCGATGCCAGGAATCTCACCGACAATCCGCTTGTCGCGGTTAAGCCAAAGCCCATGCCGGGCCATGAGCGCGGCAGCGTCGAGATCCGCGCGGCCGCGACCGCCCACGCACGACTCACCGATGCGCACCGCGCCCTCGAGCAGCAACGACCGGAGGCTCTCGTACGTGGCGCGAGTCCGCCGCACGACGTCGCGGAGCTGCTGCTGGTCGCGGGGGTCGGCAGCGGTGACGCGGACGAGCTCCGCCGACCTCGGAGGCGGCTTGCGCCACGCCGCCGCCGCAGGCGGTGGCGCGACGGCGAGTGCGAGGGCATCGGTGTCTCCGGGGCGGCGACGGCCGTATCGGAGGTGGAGCTGGAGGGCGTAGAGGGAGGCGAAGATGTCGTCGGAAGCGGCAGCGGCGGCGATGGGGAGGGGGTCGTCGGCGGGATCGCCGGCAGCGGAGGTGGGCTCTGGTTTGGGGGAGAGATTAGGGTTAGGGTTTAGGGGGAGGTCGTCGAGGTCGAGGAGGGGCTCGAGCTTGGGCTCGAGCTTGGGGGAGAGGAGGGCGAAGGGGGCGAGGGTGAGGTCGAGGAAGTTGGGGGGATCGGAGGAGGAGGGGGCGAGATTTAGGGGAGGAGGGAAGAGGCCGTTGATTCTATCCATTGAAAGAACAATTTGGGAAGGTTTGTTTTGGGGGATTGAGGATCAGGGATCGCGTTCCGATTTTGAAACAAAAATATATTGTTTTCAAATCGAAACGCGATCTAAAATAACAACTGGTATCAGAGCGAGGTCGATTGGAAAATGACGACGATGATAAAGAAGGATGTAGAAGATATGAAGAGAGGAGAGGAGAGGGATCTGGTGGGGGTATGAGGGTGAGGGTGAGAGATATTTAATAGAGGAGAGAGAGAGAGAGCATGTGGAGTATGAGATAAGCGAGGTGGTGTAAAAGGAATAACCGGAATTTATTCTTTTTATTCTTAGTTAAATTCCGAAGAACGGGAAATTTGGTTATTTTTGTCCTTACAGGATGAGTGTGAAAAATACACTGATTGTATGTAAATTTTGCATCTCATCAAATAAATATGTATTTTAGAGAATTCATTTCTTTACTTCGAATTGATATTTTTTTATCATGGAGATGGAAGTTTTTTAATCTTGAGATGTAAAGAATCATCAAAGAAGGAACAAATGGAAAAGGAAAGAAGAATAAAGGAGATTCTTTTCCTTTTCTACTGAATTGATGTTGATGTTGTTAAGGTAGAATATTTTCGATTATGTTAGAGTATGGCGCACCTATATATTAACTAGAAATTGATATTGTATGAATGGAAAGGTGGAATGGTGATGGTATTGTTATTGATGAGATAGCTTCCTATTGAATCGAGAGACACCGAAACTTGAGATGTCGAAAATGAATTGATGACAATAAAAGTGGTTGAATATTTTGTCATTAACGTATGGATACTATTATATCGATGATTATAATCTGTCTGCATTTAGTTATGGTTATTTCAAGAAGGATAGATTTTATTTTTGACATTTTAGAAAAAATATTTATGTAATTAGACTTTATATTTGTGATTACCAAGTAAAAGATTGAGTTTTTCTTTCATTTTTCATTTAAAAGAATGCAGAATTTATTTCTTTTTCTAAGGATAGAAGTTTTTCAATGTGCAAAATAATACTATATAGAGACATGAGAGAGAAACAAGAATGAGTCTGATTGTTTCTTTCTATAATTAGTCTTAAGGATTTTATACTTGTGCCTCTTTGAGTTTTTGCAAATGCAGTTATGCTTTTTTTTTTCAATAACTTGTGTGCCCCACGGGCCATTAACTTGTCTGATTGCATTTATTTAGAGTTATTACAAGAAGGATGTATTTTATTTTTGACATTTTAGAAAAATATATGTATGTAATTAGACTTTTTATTTGTGATTACCAAGTAAAAGATTAAGTTTCTCTTTCATTTTTCATTTAATAAATGTAAATAATGCAGAATTTGTTTTTTTTCCTAAGAAGAGAAGTTTTTCGATGTGGGAAATAATACTATATATAGACATGAGAGAGAAACATGAATGAGTCCTATTGTTTCTTTCTATAATTAGTCTTAGGGATTTTATACTTGTGCCTCTTTGAGTTTTGCAAATAGAGTGATGCTCTATATTTTTTGCAATAACCCGTGTGCCCTACGAGCCATTAACTCGTCTGACTGCATTTAGTTGGAGTTATTTCAAGAAGGATATATTTTATTTTTGACATTTTAGAAAAATATATGTATGTAATTAGACTTTTTATTTGTGACTACCAAGTAAAAGATTAAGGTTTTCTTTCATTTTTCAGTTAATAAATGTAAAGAATGCATAATTTGTTTCTTTAACTGAGGAGGGAAGTTTTTCGACATGTGAAATAATAATATAAATAGACATGAGAGATAAACAAGAATGAGTCCGATTGATTCTTTCTATAATTAGTCTTAGGGATTTTATACATGTGCCTCTTTGAGTTTTTGCAAATAGAGTTATGCCCTATATTTTTTGCAATAACTCGTGTACCCTACGAGTCATTAAATCATCTGACTACATTTAGTTAGAGTTATTTCAAGAAGGATAAATTTTATTTTTGACATTTTAGAAAAATATGTGTATGTAATTAGACTTTTTATTTGTTTCTTTCTATAATTAGTCTTAGGGATTTTATACTTTTGCCTCTTTGAGTTTTTGCAAACAGAGTTATGCCCTATATTTTTTTGTAATAACTCGTGTACCCTACCTTTTGGGACATTACCAGCTATATCCTTCATGTTAGTTGACACACATTCCCCTCCTAAAAGGACATCTTCATTCCTTGTCGTCTCTCACCGCTATAAAATCCTCAACTTTTCAGCTCATAGAAACGACTGAGTCTAAAATTTAATTTGATCAAGCCAATACAATATAAAATCATTCAGCTTTCCTACGCATCCGAAATTTTTAAATTCTGACTTCGAACGAGCATCTTAGTGAAGAGTATCCAGCCCTAAAATTCGGATGTGGATTACAAAAATGTAATCTTCCAAGATCCTTTTAATATATTATATAGACGATCATAGGTGTCCTGACACTTCTTATTCCTCCTCCTCCCATCATCCCCACCTCCATAACCATCATCTTGGTCATTGGGAACTCGATGAACGTCACTGGAGAGCGTTCATGACGTCATTCTTGCGAAGAAAGTATAAGGAACAAGAATATCTTTTGAAATTTGAGTTTGGAGGCAATGTCTTCTATGTAGATTGCATCATTGGAATAGATTTGTGATTCTCATAACCTTCTCCTACCCAAATTACGATCTATGTTGTTAAAGGCAGTACTAGAGCTTGAGTTGGTATATATCATGGAAAAACTACACGTAGATGTGTTTATGTGCTAAGGTAACTGATAAATCCAAAAATACCCTCGCTAATCATGTGAATTAATGTTCTAATATTCGACCATTGTAGGCAGGCAATTCGGATCTATCAAAAAGACCACCTAAATCAATATTCAATTAAAGTGAGTGGTCATATTTTTTTACTTGGGCAAGTCAAGGTCGAATCAAGGGAGGTCAATGTCTCCTTAGGTCAATTAATAGATGATCTAGATGATAGGTTTTCAGAGGAGTATTTTTTTGTATTTTTTATGCATATACTGCCTATTTAAATATAATTACTAAAATCACCACTTGATTTATTCTAGTCTTGATATGTGTGCAAATTAAATGATTTTTTGATACAATATAAAACACACTTAATTCTACCTACTGCAAAATTTTGGAACATTTTGGAACAATAATTGATTTGTTATGAACTTCAAGCACGTAGTGGGGAAATATGCAAATTTTCACCAAATTAATTACTTTAAATCAAGTACAATTCACAAAATATCAATAAATATCCATAAGATAGAGAATAAATTGCTCTACAATATGCCGTTTTTAGAATAAAAATTGGAGGCGAAATGATTGCTCAACTAAACATGCAAATGTAGATTCCTCTATGCTATACAAAAAAATGATAAATAAAAAAATATGTTGACGAGGACTAATATGCAATTACCATGACTCATAGGGGGACTTATACAAATTGACCACTAGCGCACGTGTCTTGCACGCGCGGGCTGGAGGCGAGACTCCTTTGTAATTTTTGAGAAGTACGGAGGGGGTCCACGCAATTTACCCCCTCCTCACATGATGAGGGCCTTGGGTGGCTGCTAGATGGCGGAGGATGATTGTGGCGTGACATGGCGGTCAGCGGTGAAGGTTGATGCAGGCTCATTCGAGGCGCAAGGTGTGGCACGACACTCAAGGTGGAGCGGCAGTGGTGCTCAGCTAGAGCATGGAGGCGTACGAATCAAGGGTTGCTCGAAAGTTGTCGGTGGTGCACGTCCGAGGCGAGCAGAGCTTCAGTTGGCCAAGGAGGGTGGTTGTTGTTGATGGTTAAGGCAAAACCGAGATGATTGCGCTAGTGGCACACGATAAGATGGAAGGGTGTAGAGGCAGGACAGAGATGGCGGCAACCACGCATCTGGATGCAACAGAGAGGGAGATCGGCAGTGTGCGGTGAGGCCTGCACGTGGAGGCGCAGAGCAACCGCAGAGGTCACGCGATGGCAATGCTTGCTATGAGCAGACAAGCACGGGTGGGGTGCAGATGAAGGGGGCGGAGTGGCCGACGATGAGGGAAGATGAAGAAGCGGGCGACGGTGAAGAAGAAGAAGAATAAGGGACAAGAAGAAGAGGAAAGAGAATTAGGAAGAGGAGAAGAGGGGAAGAAAGAAGAAGGGAGAAGAGCGATGTTACATGCGGGTCGTCGAAATGGTGGAGGAGTTTTCCTCCTCCGTCATCTCGATGGAGCCGGCGAGCTCCAGAAGTTCGTGCTACAGAGGAGTGGCTATGACGTGGACAAGAGATCCATAGATCTCGCTGAAGAGGGAAGAAATCATCCTCGCTCAAGATCCTTCTCTCTGTGTTATCACCACTAGAGGAGGCAGAGCTAGATCTCTCTCTCTATATATATAAATATCCTAATCGTCGGATGGGGGGCGCGACAAGTGGCGGTTGGATTTTAAGGGTGGTTGGAGGATGCGAGATTGGCGAGGAGAGGTGATCATGGGAGAGATGGAAGATCGAGGAGGCGGTTGGCGCTCTATCGGGTGAAAGGTTTAGACGGTTGCGGGGCAACCCCAAGAAGCGGGCCACCGCAAAAGGCTTGCGGGAAAGGGAGAAGACGAGCGACGCGGTAGGCTTCAGGAATGCCACGTGGCAAGGAAAAAAATAAAACTAATAATAATAATAAATAATACAAAAATAAAATAGAAGGAAAATATATAAATTATAAAAAGTATGGGTGACATATGGCGGCTTCAGGGGCTGCCATGTGTCGCTCCTAGAAAATTCAAATATTGAATCAAAAGAAAAATTGTAAAGGAATAGAAAACGATGTCAACTCAAAAAGTAATCTCCATAAAAGTTGTTCGTCTTGACGAGATATACAATCATGAAGGACTCAAAATAAAAAAAGATCATCTATACAAAAAGTATTTTTGGTGGTCCTCTATAGATATAAAATATTGAATTTTTGTATTATATATATTTTTTGTATTTTTTAAATAAGAGAAAATTGAAATAAAATTAGAGAAAATATAAAATAAATATTTACAACTTAACCTAATTTTTTATATTTTTAAAAATTAAGAAATAAAATAAATGAGACTTAAACACAGACTATATATACATACTTAGTGAAATTTATTTTCTTTGATTTTTGATTCAATTTTTATTTGTATTTTTACACATTTTATTAAAACAGTCATCAAAGGAAATAAATGCAAAAGAAATAAATCAATAAGATTTTTTGTACATAAAATAATACGGTCAAAATCAATGTTTTAAAAACCGGACCAGACGTTGAACCGGTTTGTCTCTGGTTTGGTCTAACCGGGTCGGACCGTTGGTCCAAACCGGTCGGACCGGTGATGACGTCAGCATGACATCATCATTTCAATTTATTTAGAAAAAACCGGACCGGGGTTAATTTAGTGGTCCGACCGGTCGAACCGGTTCTCTAAACCGATAAAATCGGATACATATACATACATATGTATTTATATACAAGGAAATTATCATGAACACGTTAAAGTGTCAATTTTTTCAATAGAAAAATACATTACAGAAAGGACATCAATCGATAATTTTTTTTACAAAAGGCATGTATTATATAAGGATGTTCTTGCATGTTGTGCATTGATCAAACAAAAAATGTGCAGTAATTAAATAAAAATAAATGATGTAAGTAGTAAAGAGATAAAAAATGTATCAGAGTACTTAGGAGTCAAAATCATTCATTGAAATCAAACGATAAAGTTTAATTAGACAAGTAAATCAGTTTCATAAAATTATCTTTGAAAGTTTAAAGTGGCAATGACATAATGCATTTAAAAAAAATCCATGTCTCAAAATCGTAGACTTTGTCAAGCCTCTCGTGATCCCATCTATTAGTATCTGCAAAAAAAGTATATGAATAAAATTATTCAATTATGGTGATTATGATATAGTAGTAATGGTATTAATCTTAATCTTATATAATTGTACCTTATCAAATATCGAGCAACGCTGATATAGGATCATCCAGATCATCAATCCAAGCATCCAATTCCTCTATGTTGAATGCCTCAGTATTAGGTTCTTCCACCCAATCACCATACAAATCCATGTCATCTAATGATATTGGATCTTGTATTGAATTGCTTTCATTTTTCCTCCTAAAAAAAGATTATTAATTATAAAATATGAAATTACATACTCGTCAAAATTTTGTAATATTTTGAATGAGAACAAACCTAAGACGTCGATTAGCCTTGATGAAAACCAACCCATTCAATCGTTTGTGGCTTAATTTGTTCCTTTTCAAAGTATGGATCCGTTCAAAAAGACTCTAATTGCGCTCACATGCAGATGCTGAACAAGTTTGGCTAAGAACTTTGATAGCTAATGATTGTAGTGCAGGAGTTGCCCCACCATACATCTTCCACCATTCAGCTATAATAGAAAAATGTTATAAGTATACTCATTAATGAAATATACAAATATTATTAAAATTGTTTACCTGGAGCTATTTTTGCACGATTTCGAATGGTAGATGCACGTCCAAAGTCGCCCATTGCATCTCTATATAAAGAAAATTCTATATTGATGCAATCAATTTTTTCCTCATCATTATAGAATAAAGTTTCCATTGTATCATGAAAGCATGCCATAATGTGGTGATCTAAGGATATGGTGTCATCATTATAGAAGAATCCATGATTTAAAAATAACCCTGCTTTATGAAGTGGATGACCAAGTTGTCGATCCCACTTGTCATCAAAAATATCAATATAAGGCTTGTATTCAGAGGAATTTCCGTTAAATATTGCTTTAATAGCATCACATGTTCTTCGCATGGCTTCGTATATGAATCCCATAGATGGCTTCTCATCACTGTCCACAATGCGCAACACCTTCACAATTGGTGCAAATATACCAACGACTATTGCACATTCATTCCAAAATGATGTGTTAAGTGCCATCTCATAAAGTTCTTTCCCCATCGAGGTTTTTGAGAGTTTATGGTCAGTCCAATCCTTTGACACAACCATTGAAACTAAACCATCTTTTTTTCAAGAAGACTTTGGATTGTCAAAATATTAGTTGCAAATCTAGTGCTGGCGGGACGGATTATCTCAGAATTGCAAAATCTCCGCATCAGTTGAAGAATAAAATTATGATTGTAAATAAATTTTGTAATCTTCCGAGCTGCTTCAATTACATATGTCACTCTTGGAACCTGATCGAACTTTTCCAATATCAAATCTAGGCAGTGCGCAACACAAGGACTCCAAAAAATATTATCATAGTATTTTTTTAGCATTTTTCCTGCAGCTTGATAATTGGCAGCATTGTCTATGACAAAGGGCACCACATTTTCAGATCCCACAAAGTCAACGCAACCTTTGAAAAGTTGGAATAGTAATTCTGTTGTTTTGGAATGTTCAGAGGCATCAACATATTTCAAAAATACAGTGCCTGCAGTGGAATAAATCAAAATTTTTATCAATGTACGTTGTCTTCTATCTGTCCAACCATCCGCCATTATGGTGCATCCATTCATTTTCCAAATTTTCCTGTGTGTCTCCACATGAGCCTTTAATTCGACAATAGTTTTCTTCATAAGTGGCTCAGGAACTGCATGCGGTGTTGGTGCCTTGTAACCAAATCCGACAGATGCAATTCCATCAACCATCATCTGAAAACTGGGAAGAGCGATAGCATTAAAAGCTATTCCCGCATCATACAACCAACCAACAATCAACATATCAACCTTTTCAATATCCTCTTTTCTCTGAAGTACTGATTTGATCCCAGGTTGACTAACAGGTGTGGTGCTTTGGGGGGAAAATGAGGACTTTATTTTTGAAGAAGATTCTCCTGTTAAGTTTGTCTTTTGAAACAATCCCTCTGTCATAGGATTATCTTCAATAATTTCAACACCGAATGAATTACTAGAAGATGCAGAAGTTCTCTTCCTTTTCTCCACTTTGTATTCATCTAGATTTGCCTCCATTTGAAATTGAATGTGATTTGGTACTTTTCTATAAGGTGCAACAGAACCTCTCTTCTTAGCTAAATGCTCTTTCACTCTGTGTATCCCACCACCTAAAAATAATTTAGAACAATACATACATTTCTTCCTACCATCCTCTGTCAAGGTCACATATTGCCATGCAATATCAGTTTTTTGTCTAACATTGATAATAGCATCTTCTAATAATTCTGATGGAACATTTGCTTCAAGAGGTGTTTGTATATTTTGTGGTTCTTCCATCTACAAAAAATATTAAGAAAGTATAAAGAGTGTCTTCTACTAATTATATGATTCCATACTAGTATACAAATTCTTGCATTGTAATTTATTGATAGTTAGCTCGATATTTGCATCAAATATCTTCTAACTAACAATATTTGCCTCATATCTACAAAATATAGTATGACAATGTACTCATATCCTCACATCTCATGGTAATTATTTCCCACCACTGAAGTAGCATTTCTAGAAAATAACTCACTTACATCTTGGGAGTTTCACACTTCTGGCCCTCCAACTTTACCCACTTATGCTCGTAACTTTTTCTGCATATATAAAACAATATATATATATATAAATATTTCTAGAAAATAATAACTACGTCATTCGATATATGTCGAAGTGGCACTGTAAACTATCTTACTAACAAAGCTCAAAATTAGATACATAATACATAAAAACTTAGCTCTCTAAGTATTATAAAATATACAACATCACTTAAGGACTATAAAGGATGTGGCGCATATCACTGTATTGGGATGGTAGATTAACACATTAAAATAATTATTTTAATAATTCAATCACAAATAGATCACCAACAATATCATGAACTTGATAAAATGTGATATAATTAACTTTAGGCATTACATCATCATTTTTTTTAATTTGCAATCTCTCGTCAAAAGGAGGATGAATTCTTAACTTTGTAGAAGCACCTCCAACAACAACAAATAAAGCAGCAACATTACCATCGCTGTTTCAAGGAATGGCTAGGTTCAATTGCACTAGCTGAGGTTTTGAGCATAAGCATTGTACCACCAACAGAAGCTCAAAGAGGCAATAACTAAGTTGCAATATGCTTCGATTGATTGTTTTTTCATTGATGTAACATCATCAACTAGTTGCTGGTTCTAATGACATTATTCATTTTTTTATATATTTGGATCAGGAGAATCTCAATTTATCTCACATTGACATGTTTCCACGTATATGAAAAATCGAGTTATCTCACATTGGCAAAACGTTGAATAGCTTGTGTGCATAGTGAGAACTAGGAACTTCCAAAAAGTTCAACCAAAACTAATAATAAAATCATATCTTTAATGCAACCGAAATCAGTATCCTTAAAATGAAAAGGGAAACTGATACAGTACAAAAGTAAGACAAATCATCTTACCTCAAATACCTCTTGCGTCTTTATGACTGAGGTTGCACCATCGCGAGGGAAGGATGTTCACTGCTTATGGGAAAGGAAGCTACACCTTGTTGGGGGCTCTCGTCGAAGAGGACTTAGAGGAGGTTAAGCCTCCATAAGGAGGACATTATGGTGGAGGGGAGGGTACAAGGGTTATGAAACAGGAGACGATGCTTCGGGTAGGGCTTTAATTAGGGAAAATCCGAATATTGGAAGGGGAAGAGACGTGCAACGGTTCAATGGGTTCGGTCCGGTCCGGTTGAATCGAATCATACTGTTCGATTGAACCTGGTTTTATTTTTTATTTGTTTATTTTTATTTAAATATTTAGACCGGCTAAATGGACCGGAATCTGACCGGTTCCCGGTTCGACCGATTGAACCGGCTGGTCCGGTCTGGTTTTTAAAACCTTGGTCAAAATAGTCAGTATTTACAATATACAATTAAGCTCTAAAACCCAAATTTCACATATGAACTCCGATTCTTTTGAATTTGGTCTTGTTTTGTATATAATTGATTGTACATTAATTCAAAAGTGAGTAGGGGTTTATATGAGACTATATGAGATAGATTCACTTTTACGGCTTTTAGTCTCAAAATCAGGATTTGGTTTTTATTGGACAAATATACAAGTTAGTATTTTTTGGTGTTTTTCTTTCGTTAATGTTAGCAATATGTACACTATAGAGTTGATTTTATTTGATTTTGAAGTAGTGAAAATAATTAAAAATAGGAGAAAATTGTGGTAATATACATGTTAGAATATACAAGATTTTTGAGCTTCTTATTTAATGCAATTATGCATGCTAAAATACATATATTATTTACAAGTGCATGAATGATAATAATGCAATATAAATGAAGAAATGCAGCTGATTACTTGAGAACATGTCTCTATTTTCATCTTTATAGTGATGAATCACATATTTATTAGTAACAGAATCCTTCTCCCTTTCCATCTTTTGGTATATATTATCGTTGTAATTGTGCAATGTTCATTTTGATAATGGTAAGTGTTGTTCTATCATTCATGTTTTCCTGACCCACATGAAACCTCCATACTGACTAGGAAAATCACCTGGATCATTATGACGCTATCTTTTTCTTGATAATTATATCCTATTGCACCATGTGTTTTCATGTGAATGGAGTAGTTTTTTATGGTGAAAATCAAGTTTATGTTGTTATATATATTGTTCCATTTAGGATAAAGAAATAGCGATAGATCAAAGTCTCATTATAAAAATAATATTTTAGCATGCCTTCAATGATATGCAAATAAATCAATCCATGCAAATAATTACCATGCCTTCCAATCTATTGTAGAAAATACCAACTTAGATAAAAAGTTAATATAACATGCATACGATGATGCGCCAGGAACTCAATGTTAGAAAGTTAATAAAAATCATTTTCCATGTACAAGAACATAGACTTGACATGATCAAATTATAAAAAGGATCTTTGGTAGTATCAATGTGTAAGGGATACCCTTGGAGAAAAATGTAAATCAAGTACTATACATCATCCAAGGATTTTGAGATATTTGGAGTGAAATGAGAAATAAATATGTAACTCGCAAAAGAAAATGAAAACAATGATTTATCATGCTAAGCGAGATTTGATTGAGATTGTTATTTATTAGTCTGAGTTCGTAGATTTGATGCTATGTGAATTGTTCAGATCATAGGTTTAACCAAACATATGGAAGTATTGTTCCAATTTCAATGTGATTAGCAATTTTCCTCCTTGACTGTCAATGATTCCAATCACAAAGATTACAAAAATTATTGGTATTGGAGTTGAACATTGATTACTATTGATTCACTTTCACATGTTAATTTGATGTGCTAAAAGAAGGACAATTTGTAAATCATGTGCATTGTGATTATGGGCTTAATATTGATACATTCCATTTTCCAAGGCATTAATGATTATACTAGAAATTAAATTTGAATTTCAATCATTGTCACGCATAATCACATTATGAGTCAATTGTTGATGGAAATCAAGTCTTATGGGCTAGATTTGATTTTGATACATAATAATTGACATTGATTAAGGATATTCATTTGAATTATCACCTAAATATGACTAATGCATGATATGCCATGATCATAGAAGCCTCAACCTATATTTGATATGCACAATTATAAGAGTATTTATAATGGTACATCAAGGAATTTTCAAATGGTAAATAATTTGATGTACTTGTGATTTCTATGGGAAATGGGAAGGACACTATATTTTAAAATATCTCTCATGCTTAGTTTTATGTATAATTACAAAACCTCTATTGTTATGGTGCACAATTAAAAAGGATGGGTGATCACATTGATCTATATGATCATAAATGACATAGTAATAAGCATTGATATTGGAGTAAGAAACATAAATTTGAGAACCAAGCAGAGTACGATAGAAAAATAGTTGACAAATTAAGAGTGATCATTTCAAGACAATATAGTGGAAACATCTTATGATGGTCAATATAATACGAGCTCTTATTAAAATAAACACGTGATAATATTCCTTGAGCTCAAGACAATACAGTGGAAACAACTTATGATAGTTGATATAATACGAGCTCTTATTAAAGTAAACATGTGATAATATTTTGAGGTGGGTGTCTGGTTGAAAGAATATATGCCACTATGATCCATCTGTAAATCTATGCATGGATACATCTCAATAAGCATCCTTGATTAATGCAATGATATCAAGATCTAGATATTTAGTCTCCTACTGGTTCAATGATATAAAATGAGGTAACAATCTTACGATTAGAAGGTAATCAGATTGACGAGGGAGAGTTCCACCTACGATGATGAACCTTGTACAAGTTTGAACTAAGAGTATATTATATTTAAATGATCTGATGGGTTTCATCGAAGGGAATACTTGATTTCATGAGCTTTCAACAAATATGTGTGGGGACGTTTACTTTGGATCATGATTGATTGTTGAATATGATTACATTTTATGAGTTATGGGATGACTATAAGGGTTGAGATTGTCACCCTAGTGATATAAATCTTACACCAATCTAAATCATTGAGGATACGTAAACCTCAAGTGAATTATAAACCTAGTTGATTTTCTAACGCTTAACTGGTTAAGTTAAAGGACAATGTTTTGTGAGGCATGTTAGAGGGGCATGCACCTTTATGATCTAGTTGGATCTCGATGGAAGCTTCCTATTGCACTTTGATGAGTGATTGTTCAACGATTTTTGGTCCTTCCTCAGTAGCAGCTAGTACATTCTAGGTACACAATATGGATTCGGTTGCATGTTTATCCTGGATTTTCTCCTATAGGTTGTGTGTACTACGAACCACATGCTTGAAAGTTGAGATTTTTCACTCTACCTTCCCGACCCTAGTACGTGTTTGACTAGGCCGTCTTTGTTTGTACTGCTCTGATACCGCTAAGAGTGTGCTATTATTTTGGAACTTCACAGCCCGAGCTACCAATATATTTGTTTTTGGGTAGTGGGCTTAGGGTGTAACCTTATTTGACCGGGAGGTTATGTCCTAAATCACCCACTATCCAAGGCAAGCGAGCGTGGAAATAAATAATTAAGTGATAACCATAAATTAGTTGATCTTATGATCTTGATATAATAAAATCAATTAATATGAGTAATAAGAAAAATCTCATGGACTAAGTGATGCGATCTTATGTGAATAATTTGTTTAGTACCTTGCATGGGATGCAATTGAGTTGGAGCATAATTACGGATATATTATAATGCCCTATATGACATGAGATGTCCTTGTGTAGGAGAGTGTGGTTGCATTTGTTTGTTATGGCTAACTGGTGATTTGAAATATAAATATCATGATGACAATATATATTGAGAACAAAATCCCATATTTGGTAAAGCATGCCCTTGAATCAAATTAATAGTGATGAACATGATGATGCGTTGTCATTTACTCTATTAATCATTCCTTGCTCACACACTTTTGGATTATGCTACATTCATTGCTAAAGGACTTGCAATTATTGAGATATCTATTCTTGTTACTAAGCTCAAGACAGTTTCAAATTAATGCATATAACATGTTGTTTCCGTATTTATGATTGTCCATGAAATCACTAGCATGTCTTCTTTCTCCTTGCATATATATTGGTATATGCAGTTCATGTCATTTTCTGTTATTGGACCATTTTGGCTCATCCATTGTACTTCTTGATTTTTCAATCAGGTTACAGGGGTTCCAGGTTTATGGGTTATGGAAATTAACATGGTATGCAGGAGCGAGTATACCAGTAGATGAAGTGCATGACCTTGAAGTTTTTGTCTCCTCTTATTTCTTTATATGTTGTAGATCTAACATCATAAGATGTACCATTTGATCAAACGATGTTGGAACTATACATGTAAATAAAAACATAGTGGACATATGTATATTATTGTTATTTCTTCTTTATATTTTGAATGATGATTATATGTACTTGTTATGATTATTGCCGACTATACATATCCGGTAAGTTAAGAGAGGCGATCAAAAAGATGATAGGACGTATCATCTCCCTCGTCAGAACATGTTGCAGGGGGCGAGGTGTAAGAACCTACACCCCATCAAAATCCTCATCCCCACCCTACTCTACCCTACTTCTAACCCCTTCGGGCCCTTAACCACCTCCGCCCACCCTCGATCCATGCCCTAGTCCCCTCCGCATCTCTACCACCATCTCCATCAGCCCCACCACCTCTACCCCTCAACCATCTTCGCTCACCTTTCATCCTCGCCTCTAACCCCCTCCTCTGTGTTGCCCTAGACCTATCACCCCCTTTACCCCTTGACTACCTATGCCTCGACCTCAATCCTCATCCTCAGCTACATCCTCCTCACCATGCCCAATCCTCAGTCGTTGCCCCACCTCCTAGTCACCCTCTAACTCCCTTCCTCCTCATTGCCCCTTAACCCATGCCCGCTCTTCCTCGTTGTCGCTGCCCACCAACCCTATCCTCCTTGTCACCCTTCAAGTCCCTCCTCATCGTTGTTTGCCCTAACCATCGCAATTATTCGTCGACCTTTGAGCTTGACTCAATTATGTTCTCCACTCTACGCTATGGTGGATTTTGGACGAAGGAGTGTGCTTGCGATGGATGGAATAGAGGGGATGCCAGATCGGGATAGGCTTGGGGCGGAGATCGCGCCTCCACATCATTAGTAAGATGACGATGATGAAGGAGAAGCAAATGTTATATAATACTTCATAAAAACATTGGTTTGAACTAATTGTGGTTTAGTTAATCTAATATACGATCAAACTAACTGAGTGGAACAATTGTTAATGAAAGAAGAACATAAGTGCACAAGTATTTGCAGTAAAGTAGGGACATAATTGACATAATTGTATTTGCAAAAACTCGAAGAGGTACAAGTGTAAAAGTCCCTAATATTAATGTTGTTGATAAATCATTTCTCCATGCACGGAAAATCTCATAGTATTTAGGTATGGGGCTTGGATGTGGAAATCAATACTGTGGATGAGAAAATAAAGAAATTGTAAGATGAATTTTGAAAAACGTAGGATAGTTGTTATATGCTGTCAAAAGTTGTCGTGATTTACGTCGGAACATTTTAAAATGATAATGAAACTATTTGATCTCGATTAAACTTCATTAGATAGAATATCATACAAGGGCTCGAGATCCGACCAACTAAAAGTAAGAAGCATCTGATTTTGAAAGTTGCTAACACCCTAAACATAGTCTCACATATAAAGCTTATAAAAAGTGAGATTAGGTTATAGGAGCGAGTGACTACTAATGGATAACTTGAATCATTTTGGGTGATTGTCAGCAAGTTTAGTTGGGTGCAAAACCAACAAAGTCACCAAAGTCAGTTTTCCTCGAAAACAACAAAGGGATCTAGGCTGGGATGTTACAAATGATAAGAGAAAGTTCCATTTAGTAGTGGAACAGTATACCAATGAGGTAGAGCCACCCCTACAATGAGTTGGAGGAAAAAACTATCCACAGCATGCATCAACCAATATTTTCGTGAGTAAATGATGGGTCATATTGTAAGAAGTACGTTGCAAATATTAGCGTGGGAGGTTGTAATACGCCAAATATAGTCTCACGTCTAAAACTCACTAAATGTAAGAGTGCAGTTATAAGAGAGGGGGTGGGGGGTTGGGGACTATTGTTAACTAACGCTTAAGTATTTTTATGATTGTCAAAGGGTCCAAGTGAACCTCAATCCAATAAGTTATCAAAGTTAATTTTCCTCGATGATGGTTTGGAAATATTAGCCCAAGAAATTGCGAAAGTGAATCAAAGTTGTTTGATCAATCAAGGTAGAGCCACCCCTAGAAAGAGAAGGAGGAAAAGACTATCCGGAGCGTGCATCCGTCACTATTTCCTAAATAAATGATTCACATCGCAAGGCGTACATTGTGAATATTAGCTTGGGAGATTGTAATACCCCAAACATAGTCCCACGTTTAAAACTCAAAAAGTGTGATAGTGGAGTTATAAGCATGGGGTATTACTACTACTAGCTCGTGCTTAAGCATTTTGTGTGGTTGTCAACGGGTTCAAGTGAACCTCAACCCAATAAGCTATCAAGATTAATTTTCCTTGACGATGCTTTAGAAATAGTAGCCCAAAAATATTGCGAAAGAGAATCAAAGTTGTTTGATCAATCGATTAAGGTTCATGATTTATACTAACTTAATCATGTGTCATTTGATTGATTGTCGCAAAAGCATTTCTTTATCGAATCGACCTTGTGGCATGTAAAAATTAATCCTTCGACTGAACTATGATTGAATTTAATTGGTGTCAACTAATAGATTTGGAGTGTGGACTTGTCTAATAATATAAAATATGAGTGAGTGGGATGAAACATGCCATAATTATCCATACGCCTCGAACATAAAAAAATGCTAATACGATGACAATATAATAAAGAACATATGTCAAGAAAAATAATGAACTATATCAAGAATTTTCAATTGTGCATAACTAAACCATAACAATACAATACACTTTTCTTGGATGATCACATATTTTGAGACTATGAGTATCAATATCAATAGGAAAATCCATAACATCTACCGACACCACATAGTCCGAGCTTAAATAGGAGCCACCTGGTTCCCATAAATCAAAAACTTTAAATCATAAAATATTTCAATACGAGGTCTCCAATCCAAACCCCAATGCAGTGGGCATCAGTACTGAGTCAACTGTCGTAGTAGAGATTGTTCATGAGTAGTTTAGAATTATCTATCTACGAAGGTCAATTGGTGGAATTAACCATCTGTGTAGCACCCGGCCATGTCAAAGTCTCTAATGGACTAATGATGAACAATGTCTACTCTCACATAATAATGATGTCAAAATCAATAATTAATTTCCAATAAAAAGTTACGACATAAAAAATGCAAATTCACCTATATATAAAAAGACAACAATGTATTGATCTCTTTGACATTTAACATCTAATATGTAGATAGGCATTATGGCTAAATATCAAATTAGCACCTTATTACATAGAGTTTTAACGCAGAGATATATTCTAAGTATTTTAATGAGATAAAATAAAAGCATCATTCCAATGTGGGGTATAAATAACAATGGTACGAGACATAAGTTAATGTACATACCTTAATCTTGATCACCAAAACTATGGTAAAAAACAACCAATCCATTCATGTTGGTACATTGGACACTATTACAAAGGAATACATTTCATCAAAACAATCATGATCTAAAAATATTCCTATCCCAACCACTCATGTAGGAGATTTTCATGGTTTATTTTAGTTTCGTGGAACCCTATAAAAGAAAACGTTAGTTACCACAAATCTATACATTATATTAAGGTGAAATCAAAATCCTAGATAATTTTTATGTGAGAGTTCACGAACATCCTCAGAATCTTTATATTTTCTTTAAATATTATTGTTTTCATTAAACCTAGGTCAACTTATGGCTATGCCCCCATTGAAAAGCCTACATGAACCACAGAAAGGACAAGATCTTTGGAGGCACATAAGAGAAGGAGAAGGTATGGTTATACGACCCATGCCCACAAAGTTGGGATCCAAAAGACCACAAATCCAATATCTTGCCATGCCAATTCATACCCCACCACAACCAATACTCTATACTTGTGTGCAAGTGCCTCCTCCAAGAAAGTAAAAGTCTAAGGCCTATGACATTAGCCATTGGTACAAGACCTCTAGCCCTATACCTAGGTTTGCATGGAAAAGTAAAGACCCAACAACATTTTGACAAGAAAATTGGAAAGGAAAGTCCTCACAACCCTATGATGTTCTTCTTCGTACAACTAGTATGGAGCAAGAAAAAAATAGGAGCAATGAATGCGGTACCTTAGTTTCAGACGTCTCCAATGTTGATCTCGTTGTGACTATGATTCAGAGGAAATGTTGCGATGTAGTGGGGGGGCGGGGTAGAAAAGATGGTGAAAGTAAATCTTAGGGTTGAGCTTTTATTGATAAGGTATAGGTATATATATAACATTGCAATAAGAGAAAGAGTGAGGGAGAGAGAGAGTCCGAAAAAAACCGACCAATGATCTTGTTGTTGCCCTCGACTTGGTCAGTCCAATTTTTTTAACAACAAAGCAGATGTGTCATTTCAACTGTTTATTTTTTATTTAATACATATATTTATACACACTAATTGAATTTATTTGTTTTTTAATCTATACTTCTAATTTCAAAACATCCCCTTAAAAAATATATATTACAACTCTATCCCCCTTAAAAGAATTTTCACCCTCAAAACAAAAGACTTACCTAGGAGTTCAGGATATTTTTCTCGAACTTCATCTTCCAGTTTGCAAGTATCCAAGAAACGATTACCATCTTTATAGTCTTCATTCTTAACTGATGTTCTTGACGATCAACAATGTAAGAAGGACGCTCTTCATGCAATAAGTTTTTATGAACCTCGGCATGTTCATAATGAATATGATGAGATGGGTCATGAATATATTTCTGCAACATGGAAATGTGGAAGACATTATGAATATGTGAATACTGAGGTGGTAATGCAATGCGATAGGCTACATCACCTGCTCTATCCAACATCTCAAAAGGATCAATGTACCTTGGACTAAGTTTCCGTCCAAATCTCAATACACCACGGGTCGGAGAAATGTTGAGAAAGATACAATCACCAAATGCAAATTCTAGTTCTTTGCGACAATTATCCGTATAGCTCTTTTGTCTGCTTTAAGCTATCAAGAGCCTCATCTTAATTAGGTCGATCTTATCAGTAGAACAAGTTCTGATCCGAGCAATCTTCTTTCACCCACCTTGCTCCAACAAAGAGGAGATCTACATGGCATCCCATAGAGCTTCATACGGAACCATTCCAATGCTAGCCTGATAACTATTGTTATAGGCAAACTCAATAAGTGGAAGATTCTCATCCCAACTTCGAGCGTAATCCAAAGAACACGCCCTAAGCATATCACCGTATATATTCATCTGATATCTATTGTTAAATGAAATATTCCCATCCCAATTTATGATACCTATTGTTAAATGGAATAATTCTCATTTAGCTATATATACATACACACACACACACAGGATTTTTATCCAGAGAGCCCTGTGCCCATTAGAGATGATATGAGCCCATCATCTCAGCCATTGGATTTGTAGTTTTAATCCTCCGATTTTAAGAACCCTTAACAATAATGGTTGAAAAAAAGGAATTTTAAAGCTTTCCAAAAATAGTATGTGTTTATGATAACATTTTGATTGTTTGGTTGGGTGATTGATATGGACATTTGCAACGCGTGACTATCGATCTCGTGAGACGATCCGAGCATCTTGTAGTTGCAGACAATTTTCGCTCGCCAAAGGTATTCTATTTCAATTGTTGATTTTATATTTTCATTGATCCTACGTTTTAATTGTTTTCTCTTTGCTAATATTTTTTCATTAAGTTTGGCTCATGGATAATCCGCGAATGGATCGTGATCAGCATATTTCAGAAGCAATTACGAATACTGCATATTTTTTATCGTAAGCAATATTTATTCGAGAAGTATGATTGAAATATGAGAAAGTGGTATTCATAATATCGTTTTTATTCATTTTTGATACACGATTTGTAGTCCTAGTTGATTTTTTATCGAAGGTATTTTAACTTCATATAATAAAAAGTTACAGTAAATACAGTTGTTATTTTTCATGCGTTACTTTGAAGATATATTGAGTTATTGATGTATTTAAGTAATTTATTTATGAGATATTTTATGTTACTAATGCTAACGCAATTGTTACTTTTATGTGTTACTTTGAAGATATACCGAGTTACTGATATATTTACGTAATTTACTTATAAGATATTTTATGTTACTATTACTAGCAGAATTGTTACTTTCAATGTGTTACTTTGAAGATATACTAAGTCACTGCTATTACATTTATTGTCACTGATAAAAATTCTACAAGTTACATAAGTAACTTAAATATTTACTTATACTTTGCAATTAGTTACTGATATAGAAATAGAAGTTACTGATTTTTTGAGCAAAAATAAATCTACTTACTTTCGAAATAGTGAATTCTTACTTATATGAATGCCAAAGTTTATTTTACTGGTCTCAATTCAGTAAGTTACTTAAGTAGCTCATCAAATTACCTATGCTTCACATTGAATTACTATTATAAATATAATTCATTACAAGTTACTTATCATATAACAAACGTTACTAACAATTCATTACAAGTTACTTGTCATTGAATGATTCTTACTGAAAGCGAGTATATTGCTGAGTTACTTTTCTTTTTATAATTCTTACTATTCACATATATAAAATAGTACTGAAGCAAGTATCTTCCTGAAATGTTACTGAAAAATTGTAAGTAATGTGTATTCTTTTCTAATTTCTTGATATTTTAATATTTTTAAATGATCAATTAACTTATTGTTTCTTGTAGAATAATGAAACAATTTGGTGTCTTGAAGAAGCTGCTGTTATGCCGACGAGCGAGAGCAAAACAACATCATCTATATGGTACGACAACAATTGAAATTTGGATGTTCATTATATAACAATAATTAAGTAATTTATCTGTGGCTTTCAATAACACTTGACGTATTACAAGTAATTAAATATGCTACATAAGTAAAGAAGGTGTGATTCGTTAGTAATTCAAAACAAAGAATAAAACAAGTAAGATATATAGAAGCATCAGTAATATGTAATAAATTATATGTAAAAGAAGATAATGAAATAAGTAAGTTGGAATAAGTATGAAAAATCACGTGATCAGTAACTTATGTATTGTTATCAGTAACATTCGATGCATTATAGTAATTAAAAGGTTATATAAGTAAATAAGAGGTGCTTCAGTAAGACTCAAAGTATTAAGTAACTATAACATTAGTAACAATCAAAATGACTTCAGTAAAATGGACATTTGTAATCAATACTTATTGTATGGACCCTAGTAATTTACATACTTAATTATTGATCTCACAACAATAATTACTTGAGTAACATGAATGAATTACTGATCTCTGTACAATGTAATATTACATGTGTAAAATACTGATAATTGTTTCAGTATTACCGATCTCGCAACATATAATTACTTGAGTACATTATGTATATTACTTGACAATTCTTCGGTACGAAATTAATGATTTGAATGTATCTTTCTAAAACCGTCTTCTTTTTTTAAGGACTCGATATATTTGGAAATATAAAAGGTTCAAAGGTATTAAATCCTTCCAAAACCGTGCTCCTTCAAAATAGGCAACCATTCAAATGGAAATACACGTGGCGAGCCCACGTTTGGTGCTCATCGCAACTCAAATGGGCACAAGACTCACTGGATAAGCCCTCTCTCTCTCTATATATATAGGGAGAGAGAGAGGGGGGCGATACTGTGAGATGGATTTTTGTGAGATGGTGAGATGGGAAATTCCGGACCACTAGATTCTGTCTTCTCTCTCCTAATTCTCCTTCTCATGGTTGAGACCAGTGGTCCAGAATTTCCCATCTCACCATCCCACAAAATCCCATCTCACTGAATCAGTCCCATATATATATATATATATATGGTTAAAATTGGGCTCGCCTTGCCCTATTTCCCCCCTATTTTTTTAGTTTTTTTTTTGCAAAATATCACTATATATATTCACATGTATACATACATACATATCCCTCCTACATGTCATTTGAATTTCGTCAGAAACATAAACTCATGGGCCCTCCATCTAGAACATGTAATTTTAATGGTCTAAACATTGTTGTAATCAATCACTAAAAGAAGAAAGATCACTAAAAGAAGATCGGGTACAACTCTCTTCGTTCCCTCGCTCTCTTCATCTCTTCGCTCTCTCTCCCCCTTTCTCTAGGGGCTACATGGTTGTTGTTGTGGTGGTGTAAAAGCAATGCCTCCACCTCCCTTTATATATAGCCCAGTTACAACCCCGTAGTCTTATTCTCAATAATATTATAAATAGAATACAACTCAACAACTATTAGGACTAGGAGTCCACTCCCATTATGATTCATAATCCTAATTTGACTCTAATCCTAACAATCTTCCTTCTGAGTTGAATTCCATCATGATCTCTTCATCGTCTTGAGTCTGCACTGGGCCATCTTCATCATCTACAAGTCTCGTTAGCAGAAACTCATCTCCTCCAGGTGATGCACCCGTCGTTGGGTATCCTCGACGTGCCACCTCGCACGATCTCTTGCCAACCGCTGTTAGCATTATTCTTCGACGCCTCTGGTCGATTTCTCTAAGTGACCACCATATCACGGCTTCTACGGATTGCGCATTTGCTTCATCACGCCTTCTCATCGACGTCGACCCTCGCTCTGATCCATTGCATCGTGTCCCTTCAACAACAATGAACCCGGCTCTGATATCAGTTGTTAGGCATGAAAGCGGTACCAGCTCTGTTCTGATACCAGTTGACGGGAACACAACCCACCAGTATCGTCTATTCTCGTATACCGGACCTCTAGATACAGAAGCGGATGTAGATGCAGATGCGGATGCATAATCAACCACCATCACAGAAGCACGTAAAATAAAGAACAATCAGATATAACGGTGGTCGATCGCCTCTCGCGACCACCGGAGAAGAAAGATCACTAAAAGAAAAATGAGTACAACTGTCTCCGTTCCTTCGCTCTCTTCCTCTCTTCTCTCTCTCTCTCCCCCTTTCTCTAGGGGCTACATGGTTGTTGTTGTGATGGCGTAGAGGCAATGCCTCTACCCCCTCTATATATAGCCCAGTTACACCCCATAGTCCTATTCCCAATAAGACTATAAATATAATACAACTCAACAACTATTAGGATTAGGATTTTTTTTTTCATTTTTGCGGTACTTGAACTTAGGGAGATTTAGATCTCTTAGTATCAACATATACTCATTCAAATTATAATTCAATTCAAGACTCCTTAAAATTGTTAAAAATGCCCCCTTGTCGATGGATGTTTTAAGAATGTTTGTTTTTTCACGAAATTTGAAACACATATACCACATATGAATCTAAACTAGTTCCCTATCTTATTATAAAAAAATACTATATTACTTGTTAAAAAGTGAGGGAATCAACTTGGCTATCCTACCCTTATTTTCTTGTTTTTAAAGTATTTTTTAGTAAATGGATGGATTTTGTTCATTAGACGATAATAAGTTCTCATTCAAATTTTATGTGAAATATACATTCCTAACATATTCATCTATAAAAGGTTAATTTCATCAATTTCAATACCCTTAAGATTTGATAGGTTTGATGGATACGTCAAGAATTATCAAATTAAATCAAAATTTGAATGGTAATATGTATGCCATGTAGTGATGTAAACTTCTACACGTGTAATTAGAAAATACCACAAAAAGTAATAAATAATGGTGGAGGTAGCCAAGTTGGATCCCTATAGATAGGCCATGTTTTACCGTATACATATATGTATGTATACTTACACATATACATATATACATGTACACATGCATATGTTAATAGATACATGCATACATGCATACATGCGTTCATACATACATGCATACATACACACACACACACCCATACACACATACATACATAGATACATACTTGTATGTATGTACATTTTGTTTGAAACAAAATCAGTATCATTCATCTATCATCACAACGGTATAGATAGAGCTTTTAAGGTTACATAATCATGAGATTTAAATATACACATCCGTAGGGTAAAATACTAGTTATAAGTTACACAAAAAGATCACATGAGTTCCAGGTAGCGAAATCAAGTACAAAACGACTCAAAAAACACAACAAAAGGCTACAAGAGCAAACATGTAGCATATCCAGAATCCCCTAGAAAAGGGTAACCCGAACATCAATAATCTTCAGATTCTCTTGAATATTTGTCTTTGTGTGTTATGAGAGCCTATACCCGTGTGTAGGTAACTTACCTACACTCATTCCTTTCTCCTATGTTTGTTTGATCTTTTGAATCCCTAATAGATTTACCTAGGATATTAAGTGAGATATGTATTTCAATTTTCTCGTAAATAGATATTCCTAACATATCCATATGAAGGGATTGAGTTCACCAAATATGAGACTATTAAAATTTGACTATCTTCATGAATAAGTTAGAAGCCATGAATAAAGTTGAATTCTGAATGATATTACGGTAATATATTATGATCTAAATTAACCAAAGATTAATTTCAAAACAATAAAAAATAGAGTCCGGGTGTTTTCCCCTTTTGTATATACATGTACATGTACATGTCCAACCTTATCATCCCCTTCCCCTCCGAGATATCTATAAACTTCCAAACTCCTCCCAAAGCTTTCTCCTCACCTCCGCACTCCATACGCGTATGGCTGTCCCGAGCTCCGTATCCTCTCCTCTCTCCGTCACCTCGGCGCTACCGTCCACCCTCTGCCGCCGCGCTTCGCCGTCCTTCGCCACCCGCATCTGCCGGTGCCTCCACCTTCGCCCTTCTCCTCAGTTGACGTGGAATTTGGCTCGGACTTGTTCTTAGGGTTCGCTCTTGTTCTCGTTGCTGTTTATTTAGGTGCGGGTCGCGTCGGGGAACGACGGTGGCGAGCAATGCGGAGCGGGGATCGCGTTTGGAGGCCAATGCGCTGGGGATCATTCGGGGTACGACGATTTGACGAGATTGTTAAGTACATATTTTCTGTAAACTTGGCGTCTTTGGATCGGCTTGGTGTGGTGTTGCTTAGTCGAGGGGATTGGTTTTAATTTTTAAAAAGGACCTGGGGAATTGCGGCCTTGAAATTTTGTTTTTATTTAATTCCTGTAATTGTCGTTTGTTTCCGATTGCAAAGATTTAGTCTTTCCGTTGGTTTTGCGTGCTGTTGTTTAACAGCAGATGTTGGCTTGTTGGGGAGTGGGTACATATGATCGAACCATAAAAGCATGGGTAAAATTAGATACATGATTGCCATGGTGGTCGATCATTTCCGATGATTAATAGAGAAGAAAAAAATACTATGAAGAAGGAAAATACAACTCTCTTTGTCAACACTCTCTCTTAATCTGCTGAGTCCTATCCTATTCCGACTTCGGCGCAGCCTCATATAGCACAACTGAGACAATATATGATTCCGATTGATGTTCCTATTCGGAGTTAATATGGAATACAACTCTATTAGCATCATCTATTCTAGTTCTCGATAATCACTCTATTAGCATCATCTATTCTAATTCTAGATAAAATCATTCTCCCCTGAAGATACATTCGTTCAGAGCACACTAGATTGACCAACGAAGAGCAAATGCCAAAGAGATATCCTCATGTGAGTTGCCGCAACTTGTTCTAATGGAGCCCCAAAAGGTTGTAACAATCACCATTCCGAGTCAAGAAATTTCCGCCATTTCCCAGACCACCACCGAATATAAACACGTGAAGAAAAGGTATTCCATATCTCTGTCTTCATCTTCACATCTCCCACATCTTCGATCGCTAATTCTAAGAAGTTCGTTACGTCTCAACTTTGTAAAAAGGCGTTCGTGCGTGGTTAGACAAAGAGATACTTTGATCCTCTGTGGAATCCGACTCCTCCATATTATTCTGCAATCATGACTAAACTCCTATTGGGCCATAACATGGCTACGAGCAAAAAAAGATGCCTTCTTAACCGAAAATCTGCCATCGATTAAAAAAGTGATTTTTCCCATGTGTGATGCCCTCCGCATCTGCCAGCTCACCCACCATCGCCAGGAACTTGTTGAATCTCTATTATGAGATCCCGATCGTGAATGTAGGGGTTCAAGTTCCCCCCGCCCAAACGTGCTGCACCAACACATTCTGTTCATCCGCAACCGTAAACAAACGTGGGTAGCGTTTCTTTAGCGCTCTCGAGCATGTCCAATCATCTCACTAGAATCTACAAGTGACACCATTGCCAACCACCTATCAAAACAAACTGGCCAACTCGAGAAGAATTTTTAGAATGCACTGCCAAAAGAGGAAGGGGCTTGGATTTTTTTTATTATAAAGGAACCTCTAATATCATAAATGTTATGTAGAAGACACAAACCAGATCCTGATGCAGAAAGATTTCGGCGACGGAAAAATAATTTTTAATCGGTGGAATTATTTGGTAGAAGAAATTTGAGGGGCTTGAGAAGAGAAAGCTCGTCGGAAGAACGGGGATTTGGAGGAGGGAAAACGTGAAGACAACGTGGGAAGGAGAAGGGAGACGAGAGAGAGGATAAGAGAAATAATCTCAAATTTTAATATTAACTGAACTTTAACTACACAATAGCCTATCATCCCTTTATATAGGAGGGATGAGGTTACAAAAATAGAACTCAAATTCAAACTCAAACTAATTATCCTAATTTGACTCTAACCGACTAACGACTAATTTGAAATCAACTACTTTAGAGATCACAGGCGATCCCGTTTATTCAATTAAAAATACGACGACTCAAATAAACGTAAATAAAAATAACGGATAAAAAATTAAATAAATGCAGCCCTATATTTCCATTTCACGCTGCATCAATTCTCCTCCGCTTGAAAAATTCGTCTCCCGACGAATTGCTGGATCTTCGCACGCCATTGGAGAACTCGATCTTGAAATAGTAGCCTCAAATTCCCCCAATTAGATCCTTTTCAACGTTACATTTGTAGTTTTTTTCCAATTGGAGGGCATCTCTGCAATTTTTGTACCCCTTCATTTAACATATTTTGTAAGAGGAGCTTTTGAATTTTCCCTTTGAATAAAAGCTTTTGTAGGGGAGACCTTTCATGCAATTGTTCCAAATTACTTCCCAATTCCCGCGCTGAGTGATTTCTTTCCATCGTGAGGAGATCTCTACCCTTACTAGGGTTTCGACTCTTCTAAAGCGTCGACGGCGCTGTGTTTGGCGGTGAAGGCGGCAATCGTGCCAGAAGCGCGCGTGACAGCAGCAGGGCCTCGAGATCAGTTGGCGGCGGTGGCGGTGACGGCGGTGGTCACTCGAGCCGTGTGCGTGGGGCCGATGGCCATGCTTTCGGAGAGGGCAACGAGGAGGGGCTCGCGGTGTACTCCTTCGGTGCAGTGGCAGAGGGAAGAGACAGTGGATGGCAGGGAAGGGATGTAGGGGAGGGGGTGGTGCAGGGCCAAGTTAGAGGGGGTGGCGTTGGATAGAGAGGGTGAGTGGGGCGGAGAGAGAGGGGGTAGGCTGGTGGCAGTGGGAGCCAAGGTTTGGGAGGTGATGGGTGGTGGTGTGAGGGGTGGGAAAAGTAGTTGGCGGTGGTGCACGGCCAAGGGGGTCTGCAGGAGGCGTGGGGGTAATGGGAGAGACCGGTGGGGCTAGGAAATGCGTTGGGGTTGCGGGGGCGGTGGGAAAGGCGGGTGGCGGCGATGGTAGGGCTGTGGCTGTGGCTGGGGTCGCAGGCATGGAAGGTCGTATCCCGATATATCGGCGATATATCGCCGATATATCGATATCGACATGGGACCGATATCGAAATCGATATATCGATATATCCGATTTCAGGCATTTTCTTCAGAAAGATTCCTAGATATAGCGATATATCGGCGATATATCGGCGATATATCGGCGATATATCGTCGATATATCGATATCGACACGATATCGAAACGATATCGATATCGATATGTCCTTCCATGGTCGCAGGTGCATGGGTTGGGGTTGGGGGTGCAGGTGTGGCAGGAGGGAGTACGGGTGCAGCGGGTGGGGGTAGTGGTGCGGGGGTGGAGCTGGGAGGTGGCGGAGGTAGTGGTGGGGCAGGGGAAGTTGCTGGTGGCGCGTGGGTTGCGACGGGAGAGGCCGGAGGCATGGGGATGTCGTCGGGAAGGTGCGGAAGGGTCGTGTGTGGCCCGGAGATCGATTTTTCCAACGATTGCAGATCTGAAAATACCTGGACAGCAAGCATTTCGTCGTTTTTTCTTCTGGAATGGCCTGGGCAACGAGTAAATCATCATCGACGGCGAGTTTTTCTTCGTCAACAATCTGGACAGCGTCTTCGGTAGCGGAAGATTGTGATTTGTCCGCGCATAGTGTCTTGAAGTCAGCCATCCAATCTCGAAACTTTGACTGGAAATCAAGCAGCATGCCCAGCAACTCCTTGACGTAAGCTTCGTTGGAGCGTCGTTTTCGTTCCGATGAACGATGGTCCTTCGATGCATGTCGGTGCGAACGTCTGGACGGATCGTCAGATCGTGAGGACGATCTGTAAACCATGCTCTGATACCAATTGATGCAGAAAGATTTTGGCGACGGAAAAATAATTTTTGATCGGTGGAATTATTTGGTAGAAGAAATTTGATGGGCTTGAGAAGAGAAAGCTCGTCGGAAGAACGAGGGATTTGGAGGAGGGAAAACGTGAAGACCACGTGGGAAGGAGAAGGAAGACGAGAGAGAGGATAAGAGAAATAATCTCAAATTTTAATATTAACTGAACTTTAACTACACAATAGCCTATCATCCCTTTATATAGGAGGGATGAGGTTACACAAATAGAAACTCAAATTCAAGTTCAAACTAATTATCCTAATTTGACTCTAATCGACTAACCGACTAATTTGAAATTAACTACTTTAGAGATCACAGGCGATCCCGTTTATTCAATTAAAAATACGACGACTCAAATAAACATAAATAAAAATAACGGATAAAAAATTAAATAAATGCAGCCCTATATTTCCATTTCACGCTGCATCAATTCTCCTCCGCTTGAAAAATTCGTCTCCCGACGAATTGTTGGATCTTCGCACGCCATTGGAGAACTCGATCTTGAAATAGTAGCCTCAAACTCCCCCAATTAGATCCTTTTCAACGTTACGTTACGTCTCTAACCAGATGTTCAAAGTCATCCATCTACTAGTGGGAACCCAAGGTATGCGACTAGGAGACTCCCAATTGCATAACACACAATCGAAGAGGACTCATGTTTTTCCTCCTAGGCGAGTCCAAAGGGAACGAAACACAATTTTCTCTATTTAGATGCATGTCTGAAATGTCCACAAAAATGTCCATGATCTGAGACGCTCGTTTCATTCAAGGTTGCAGAAAGCGGTAGTTGGTATTCGGTCGGTGGGGTCACTGACTAAGGATTAATCGTCAGTCGGGCGACTAGTCGGATTTAGTCGACCATTAGTCGGTTTTGATTTTTTTAATTATTTAAATCATTGTGTATACATATATTCTTATATATTTACATTGATTTGTACATTTTCTATACTATCATAATGAAATAAAATAAGTAATTGACTTTAGATATAACATTAAGCATATTAGAATAAGTTTGCTTTAAAAAAATCAAAAAACTAAAAAATAAAAAATTCTTTATGTAAAAGTCGGCCCGATTAGTCGGGTTGACCGACTAATGGCCGACTAGGCCTAGTCGAGTCGGCTATCCCCCCTACTCGACTAGTCGGGTCGACTAATCGGCCTAGTCGGCCGACTTTTACAACAGTGGTTTCATCTGCTCCATCCCACCTTCAAGGAAATTCGTGATATCATCATCATACTGAAGAATCGGGTTGGAAATATCATTTCTGACAAAACTCGAGCACAATCCACCATATGAAGCTAGCTTCGTCATGACTGTCTATGCATCTGCAATGATCACAAAGAGCAAAGGAGCCATTAGCCCCCCTGCCACAACCCCCGTTGGAGTTGGTAGTATCCTCCCTTTGACCGGCCAACTAGCATAGCATAAGATGCTGTCGTTACACATCCCTCTTAATCCATGCTATTCTATTGTTTGGGAATCCCCTTCATTGTAAAGATGCCCAAATGAATCATCGATCTACACAATCGTACGCTTTGAAGAAATCCACCTTCTACAACACACTCTTTCCATGCGGCCTCTGCCAATCAAGCACCATCTTGGAGGCAAGCACCCATCCATGTGCCATGTGTCTACCAGGCACAAAAGCTGTTTGCTCCATGGAAATAATGCTATTCAGCATGCCCCGTAGATGGTTCGCCAACACCTTGGCAACAATAAGATAGATCGCGTTGGACAATGCAATGGGACTGTACTCCCTAACTCTGGTTGGAACTTCTTTCTTAGGCAGTGATAAAAGAAGAGCATTGTTCAACCGTTGGAACATGAAGTTTCCAACTTTGAACTCTTGTAGACCCACGAAAACATCTTCCTCAACAGTCTCCCAGAACTCTTTAAAGAAGAAAATAGAAAAGCCATTGAGTCCACGTATACCATCCGCATTAAGCTGCCAAACTGCCTGCTTGACCTCGTCTTAAGTAAACGGGGTCACCAAGGAGTCCTCCTGGGAAGAGGAGATCACCTTGACCCCCTCCTGTGCCAACCCTAGCTGCACGGCTAGACCTTCTACTATGAGCATGAAAGTGGGCTCGTAGTACTTGCCCCACCTCCAGGTCCCCCTACACATGGACCCGTCGACTGTGAGACAATGGATATAGTTCCTTCTCCTTCAGCCATAGAACATAAAATGGAAAAATGCATATTAGCATCTCCTTCCTTAATCCAGCCCTGTCGAGATCATTGACGCCATTCAACTTCCTTCTTTTTATCTTCTAGCTACACGTCCTGCATCTACTTGGTCCTCAGCATGATTTCTTCAGTCGTCAGCTCTCGCTCATCTTCTAAGGAATCTAGTCTTTTGATCTCCTCCCGTGCTACTGTTCTTCTACTCAGACACTATTCTCGTATATTTATATTGAACTCCAAGAGGTAGGGCCTCATGATTATCATTAATAGGATATAGATCAAGGCGATTCTTCTGAAGTCAAGGCGCTTCTTCTGAAGTAGGTTGATAGAATATGGGGAGGTGATGAAGATCTTTGTTGCAGACTTATCCAAATGTACAAGAGAGCTTGGTAGGCAATTAATCCGCTTATTTTCTGCCTTCTGGAAATGTATTCGTTCTGCGACGCCACCGTTCTGTGAACTCCTCAGTCCATCTTTGGGAGATGGAGCTTCCTTTGCTTTTTGACTGATAATTGGACGGATTCTGGTACTCTAGCATCGAGATTTCCGCGACTCTTCACTATTTCTTTCTCACCGGATGCTTGGGTGATTGAGTGTTGGGGTGGTGGAGTTTGGATGCCCTCTTTCCGTTCAGATTTTTCAGACCATCGCTTGGAAGAGTTCCGTGCAACTTCTGGATTCATTGAGAAGATCCACGCTCCATCAGGTGGCAGAGACCATTGGAAATGGAGGGGAGGTGATTTTTCGGTTAGGTGTACCTATAAGTTGGTCTATTCGACGCCGTCCTAGTTCATGACTGCAAGCTTATTTGGAAGTTGAAATTATATAGCAGGATTTACGTCTTTTTATGGTTACTTCGAAGGGGGCATATCTCGAGTAGGGACAATTGTTCCAGATTGTTCACATGTGCCACTTATATTTGCCCTCTTTGCAACTTTGAGATTTCATCCATTGAACAATTTCTCTTCCGCTGCGATAGAATTTGCTCAATTTGGTGGGACATTGGACTTACATGGGTGAATGCTCGGAACCTTGAGACTTTTTAAGACTCCCTGAATGCTGCAAAACTTCAGCCCCGTGCAGCGCTACTACGTCCGATTGCTTCTTTATGGTCCATTTGGTTAGCTAGAAATGATACTATCTTTGCATGTGATATGTTTTATTTTGAAAATATATTTATCCATGCTACGACACTATTAGAGTCTTGGTTTCTGTAAGTATTTCTTCTCTCCACCTTTTACTAATATATATGGGGCGGACACCTTAGCGCGTTTCCCCCTTTTTGACTTCAAAAAAGTTGGATAGAAATAACTTCTTTGTGGAGACTGTTTGAATTGGTTATTAACATCAAGAACTACAAATTTTAGGTGTTGAATTAACTCGTGAGTTATTCCAAGAATTAATTGATGTAGATTATGGTAATGGAATTTTCTCATTTGTAAAATAACACTTTGTGACACTTGATGGATAGTAAATAACTAGGATAAAAAAACGAGTGGTTGGTGAGATAAGTTAAATGCTTTACATTCCAAACACATTTGGAACGTAAAGGCTCCCAATAAGGTGAAGATCTTTTACAAGTCTTATGATTGTTGACAAGGGAGTGTCTTCTTGCAAAATTTATGGGTAGAAATTGGCATCCTTGGCTGATGCCACAAGTCCGTTATGCGGGGTTGAGGAGGAGGTTATAGAGCACCTATTTTTTCTATATTCCTTTACTACTAATGTTTGGGAACATCTTAGTATACCTTGGCTAGATGCTACATATAGGGCGTATTTTTGGTAATTCTTCGAGGAAGGATAAAGATGTGGGAATCACACAACCTACATTAGGATGCATGATCAGTGTAGATTGCTTGGCATAATCGGGCTATTTGGCTTATTGATTTAGCCAAAATTCACGGAGTCTAAAATAGTGTCTCACACAAGGCGGAGACAACCGTCGCTGTGACGACTCGCAATGAATCCTGGACTAAAATCAACAATTAACCCACACACAAACAATCAAGCAATGATAAGCAGAGGTGAAGTTAAAATTTATTTTTAACTCTACATAAAAGATGTATAGAAGTAAGTATGCAGAGAGTTCGAACACAGGGAGCAAGGCAGGGTAGATCTACAAATGTGTATGTGAGTGAATGTGAATGTGTTGTCTACAATATGCAATGCAAATATTTTTGTGGGTTTTTAATTTTTTTATTTAATTTTTAATTTTGTATTTTGATTTTTAATTTTCTGATTTTATATTTTCTTTTTATATTTTATATTTTTTTATTGGAATTTATAAACAATGGAATAAAAGAGGTGCTAGAATATTTATAAAAATATGCAAAAATGCTCAAAAATTCAGAAATAAAATATTTTTGGTCTTTTTATGATTTTTTACTGTTTTTGTGATTTTTGGGTATTTTTCAAAATCTTTTTGGTATTTTTAAAAGACAAAATAAATGAAAACAATGAATAAGCTACTGGCTGTGAGTAAAATATGAATGATAAATATCAAACAGCCACCAAACTTTTCCAAACTAATTTTAAAATAAAGATAAGACAATAAGGAATCTACAGAACCTTAGTTATCAATTTTTGGAGTTTTCTATAATTTTTTTTAGATTTTTTTGAAGTTTTTAGGTATTTTCGAATTTTTAAGGTTCTGGTTTTGAATTTTTTAGTGATTTTTGGACTGACACTAAAGTAGAATAAAATACATAGTAGGAAATTTTTTTGGAATTTTTCGAGGTGTTTTACTATTTTTTGGTATTTTCTAAGCTAGACAGTACTGAAATGGCAAGTTTTTGATTTTTAATAAATAATAAAATGCAATGAAAATGGAAAATAAAAATATGCCGTGCAAATGCAATGTAGCAGGAGCTTAAATAAATTTTTGTAGAATTTTTGGGCTTTTAGAAATGCATGCAAAAATTACTAGAAGCATAAGGAAACTACACACGGCTAGGGGTATTTATGTAATATTCAGGAAAGTCAGGGGCCTACACGCAATTTTCCAACAAACTTTATAACTAAATAAGATAGTTGCTGGACCAAATGCAAATACTTAAAGGTGCAAGGTTGCGCCTGCAAAAACGCCAGAGAGCACGTGCTTGAGACACGTGACCTGACAGGGGCACAACTGAAATTATCGAAAAACCTCGGGGCACAATTGCAAAATGTCCAGAAACTTCAAACTGCACATGAAAGTTTAGAGATTGAAAATGCAAATACAAAAAGCCCCGGGGTCCTCTTGCAAAATGCCCAGACGCACGTGACATGCACATGTGCCAGGCGAGGACCTGTTTGCAATTCTAAAGAGTTTGGGGGTCTTTTGCTAAATATTATAAAAAAACTAAAGCAGCCGATGAATGTTTGAATGCTAAGTAATAAATACAAAAACTTGCGCGGGTTTGTTTGCAAAATACCCACGCAAAAGCGATCCTACGCGTGAGATCTCCACTTATGCCACGTGTCGCGCTTAGGATGCACGATGACGTTTCGCGCCAAGGGGTGAGATTAGATCTCAGCGGGTAGATCTACGGTGCAGGCGAAACGAGATCTGACGGCTGCTGCTCTGTTCCACGATCAGGCCCAATCCAACGGCTCTCGAAGGGGCTGGAAGAACTGGAGACGAACTCGCCCAAGGCGAGTTTAAATCTGGTGGCGCGTGCTCCTCCGGCCTCCTTCAAGACCGCCGATGCGCCCTCCTAGCTCCTGGAAGGTTCCCTGACCCAACGGCGAAGCCAAAATGGGCGGAGAAGGCCCGATGCGCTGCCGCGAGGTCAGGGGTGACGTGTGGCTCCAGGTAGCGCGCCTTCTGCCCAAAAATCGACCCCAGGCGGGGGTCTTTTGCTCTTGAGGCCTGCAAAACAAAGCACGCGGTCACAGCAGGAGGTCCAAGGGCAAACGAGGGTGAGTGGGGTGGAGTTTGGCGTGAATAGGCGCTCGCCGGAGCAAGCTCCGGCGAGGGGGGGTTGATGATAGCGAATAATCGAGTAAACTACTAAACGAAGACAAGAAATAAAATCTAAGAGTGACAACGAGCTAAACAACTAAGAAAATAAGAAAAACACGACCTCGAGGGCTGGGGAGCCCGAGGAAGAACCTCGACGGCCTAGTGGCCGGACATGGTTGTGGAATCCGGCCTCTAGCCTCGCATCACCTCGACGGGAGGTTTGGTACAACTCCCCTGTCACCGGAGGTCCTCTACACCCTCACCCGGAGGTTTGAAGCTCTCCCAAGGCGGTTCAAGATGAGATGGAAGACAAGGATTTGGTTTTGAAACGTGGTCGAGGCGTGACGTTCAAGGAGCGGTCGCGGGCGGCTGGATGATCCAATGCCCAAGGTATCACCTGGGCGTGAATCCTCGATATGTGGGCTACAAAAGTCGTGAAGGGAACGGGGTCAAATGGTGAAAGGCGTGGCTCCCAAAAATCCATGAAGATGGGTCAAAACCCATTTCTGACAACAGCAGAGAGGGGGGTCCTGGAAAAAGGTTTTGTTAATTCATTATAAAATAGTAAATGTTATTATTTAATCTAGGTTATTAAATAAAAAATATTCATTATTTTATATATTATTTTATGGTAATTTTTAATTATTTTCATGAGGTGTGTTTTTACAACTTACCTTTTATAGCCTTTATAGGTATAATATCTATATACTTTATTCCTTTTATTTTTATTTTATAAATTTAATTTCTTTTATTATGTTTATTATTTTATAAAATTATAAAATACTTTTAAATACACAAATATATTTTTGTTTTATTTTTCTGAATTGTTTTGTAAAAATATAAGTATAAATTATACAGGTATGTTGATAGGTATAATACCTATGTATTTGATATATACAAGCATTTTATTTTGCATTTCTTTTGTATCTTTTTTCTGATTTTAATACACATAATTATTATAAGTAATATTTACAAAATTATAAAAATATAAAATTATAAAAATAATGAATAAAGAATAAATTGAATATTTTATTCTGTACAAGTATACAATAGGGGTCCAAAACTCACTTTCAAACCGTCTCCGCCAAATGCGAAACCACCGCCATTAAATAGCTTATTTGATTCTATATACAATTAAAGGTGAGTTTGATGCATTTGGAGTTTTCATTTGTGAGATACAGGTCTGTGAAGTTGGGATTCTGGATTTTTATTCAGACCATAACTTTTTATCTGTGTATTATTTTTCAGTGAAATCAATTTTGTATTTTTTTATTTAATTATCTACAACTTTTATGTACAAAGTTTCTTTATTTGAGGTATAAAAAGTGGAACCAAAAATAGGTCCCAAAATGAATAAATAATGAATGAAAAAGTATAGGTATTTGACCCTTATCTCCCCCTACTTTATTTCTTATCGACCTATTCATCAAGATGCCTAGGTCTCGGGGTCTGGGTCATAAAATATTTACAATATTTTATTCTTTTTCTTTTCTTTTATTTATTCTATAATTTTGGCTTTAATTACACTATTTTATACACTATTTAAATGCACATGCATGAATGCTAAGATGATGTATTTAAGGGTATTTACAGGCATTTGCTAGGGTTTTTGAGGCCAAAATGATAGAATAAAGATGATGAAATGTGGATTCATCACTTATAAGGAATGATGTGGTTTTTAGGCCTCTTGATATTATAAGGAAAATGTGCCGCATTCAGTATCACTCTATTGGAGTACATGGAAGGACACATGTAGTATTCTATACAACATCCTTGACCCTTTCTTAACTTTATTGCATGAATTGTGGATAATGAATTTCTAATGATCATCCTTTAACTTTTCAATAATAAGCTTGTGGAGAAAATAAAAGAAGAATAATCACTCTTCAAGGAGGATAATGCATTATTCTTGTTGAGTTTCATTCCATCTAGATTGATGAGATTGATACTCTAATATTTCTTCCTAGAACATATTGGATTTTATGTATTCTTGTTATTACTGCTGTTGCGGAGAGGAACGGATGAGATGTTTATTCCATAGAGCTAGGGTCTCTTATATAGAGAGAAAACCCTAGAGAGTACAAGAGTTACGGAACCCGAAGGGTCACGGGGGTTACGGAACTCGAAGGGTCACAGAGGGTTACGAAACCCAAAGGGTCACGGGGTGTTACGAAACCCGAAGGTTTACAAATATAAATGTAAATATAATAACTCTAACACTCCCCCTCAAGCTGGAGCTGAGAAAGCTACAGCTTGTAACAAAAAGAAAAAGTATACACCACATCTTGACACGAATCATGATAAGAACATATGTCTGCTGCTTGTAGAAGACCTCGCTCGAGGACGGGTTTGCGGCTTCAGGTCATCGGAACGTATCTCTGCCATGCCTGTAGAGTCGCTGCGATATCAGGTCATCGGAATGTATCTCTGTCGTGCATGTAGAGTCGCTGCAATACCAGGTCACCGGAACGTATCTCTGTCGTGCCTGCAGGTCACCGGAACATATCTCTGTCGTGCCTGGAGAAGAATCGCTGTAGAAGAAGTCCAACACGGAGTAGTAGTCGGGTCGTAAAAGAAGTATACGCCCTGACGAAGAAGTCGATGCTCGGTGAAGACGGATGATCTGAGTAGTAGTCTGGAGTGTCTGTCTGTTAGTCGGGGTACGGCAACAGACGTCCTGAAGAATCATCTTTGACTCCCCCTTTCTCCCATACTTGATAGAATAAAGAGTATGAAACATCAAGTTGGGAGAAACAAAAAGTTGGGAGAAATAAGTCATGGTGAAGCAGGGGCTATTGGAGAGGGAGGCTGCAGGCAGTGTCGGCGATGCAGGAGGTGCGGATGGAGCTGTTGGAGCCTCGGGTGGCGCTTTAGGTGTCGCTGGAGGTGGCAGCTGGTGCTGCTGGGGACTCAGACTGCATTGCGCGAGACCATCGATTCCATGAGCGACGCAGGAGGTCCAGCCCTCTCTCCTTGTCGGCGAAGAGAGGACTGGTGGTGGCGGCGGATTTAGGATATTAGGCTTCGATGTGATATCGTCGCTCTGATACCATATTGCGGAGAGGAACGGATGAGATGTTTATTCCATAGAGCTAGGGTCTCTTATATAGAGAGAAAACCCTATAGAGTACAAGAGTTACGGAACCCGAAGGGTCACGGGGGTTACGGAACTCGAATGGTCACAGAGGGTTACAGAACCCAAAGGGTCACGGGGTATTACGGAACTCGAAGGTTTACAAATATAAATGTAAATATAATAACTCTAACAACTGCATCTAATATTCCTCCAAAAGCGGATCCCTCTTTAATATATTTACAACAACAACAAAGTCTTTTCCCACATAAAGTAAGGTTGGTTACGTGGATTCTTTACCTCCATTTAGATCTACTTGGGCCATTCTCGAGCTTCGATCCAAATAATTAAGACCCCTTCGGATAGTCTCATTCCAACACTTCTTGGGCCTTCCTCGCCCTCTCTTAGCCGGCTCAGCATCCCAAATCTCACATCTTTTAATTGACGCATTAGCCGACCTCCTTTGCAAGTGACAAAACCATCTTAAGCGAGTTTCTCTCATCTTATCATCTATTGGAGTGACGCCAACTTTCTTTCTAATCGCATCATTCCGAATTCGATCTTTTCGTGTATGTCCACACATGCACCTTAGCATTTTTATTTCCGCTACTGTCATTCTCTGCACATGTCTATGGTTTGCATGCCATTCAGATCCATAGAGCATAGCGGAACTTACAACCTGCTTTGTAATACTTTCCTTTGATTTTCAAAGGAATTTTCTCATCACATAGAATAATAGAGGCTCCTTTCCACTTCAACCAAGTTGCATTTTTTCTATTAGTAACATCTACATTGATTTCCACATTATGTTGCAAAATAAATTCCAAGTATCTAACATAATCTTTCTTTTGAATGTTATTGTCTCCAATCTTCACCTCGATTCCTTCACCACTGCTTCCATCAAATGTGCACTCCATATATTAAGTCTTATCCATACTTATACAAAGTCCTTTAGTCTCCAAGACATGCCTCCAAACCTAAAGCTTTGCACTTGCTCCATCTCTAGCTTCATCAATCAACACAATATCATCGGCGAACAATATACGCTAATGTATCTCATTCTGAATGTGACTAGTCAACTCGTCTATAGTCAAAGTAACAAGGAAGTGACTCAAAAATGAACCTTGGTGCGGATCGATGCTGATGTCAAAATAGTCAATGTTCCCAGACTAGATCCTTACACAAGGACATGCCCTTTCTCATCTTTATTGCATATCACTTGAGAAAGATCTTTGGTCTTCCTTTCTCTTGCTTTGGCTAATCTGAATATATCCTTCTGGCTCTCCTTAAGTCAAGCTTATGTACAAATCTTCATAAGCTTTTGACTTAGCTTCACTTATAACCTTCTTTGCTTCCTTCTTCACTATCTTCTAGTTTGTTAGTTTGTGACAGTTTCATTTGTTCCATCCTTATACATAGTTTTAAAGCACGTTCTTTTAATTTTGAGCTCATCTTACACCCCTCCACTCCACCACCAAGCCTCATTTTGGCCTAAAACTCGTCCCTTTGACTCACTTAGCATCCCTTTGGCTTCCCTTCGGATACAAGATGCTACCGCCTCCCACATCTCATTCGCACTTCTTTATAATCCTAAGATAAGTCTTCTAAAACATTCTCCTTGAAGTTCAATTGCTTTAGTTAAGATACAAATGCTTCTTATTCCACAACAATAAAAGCATTTTTTCATTCTTTAATATATTAGGGGATTTCACTTGGAAAAGAAAAACCTATGATCACATCCTAATGACATATTCTACAATAAGGAGGATATCACTTTGAACGAGACAATTGCTTCAGAGGCGATGTATGAATTGTGATGAAAATCGATCCCGACAAATGGTGCGACCTATGATGATAGTTGTAGAGATTGGATGTTCTTGATCGTGGAAGAGGACAACAAGAGATGTTTAAACCAAGTCGCCTAATCTAATTAGGTACTTATAATTTGGAAAGGCGGATTACAATATAGGTGTTTGCCCATTACATAAAATTTAGGAAGATAAAAAAAAGAGGGGAGAGAGATATGAAAAAAATGTGATTTAAATTTTAACCAAGATGATTCCTCCACAGTCTTTAAGGAAGTCTTATTAACATATTTAAGAAATGAGAAGTTAAATTCATGGTGGAAAATGGACTGAACATGGTCTCAGTTGACGTGTGCTCGTTAAGTGAGCAATTCACGACAAAATAATTAGCTTAACATATGGAGAATCCACCATGTCATGGGAGTTGGAATGAAGTAAAAAACTAACGGGACTCCATATATGATGTGAAAACAAGGACTACAATGGAGATCTAGGTTTGAGCTTGAGTAGTTGCCTAGAACAGGGAGGCCATCTTGGCAAAAAGGAAGCACATCATTGCCTTTTCCAAGATGCATGCCTTATTGAAAGTTGATATTTAGACCTTTGGGTTAGTTTTGAAGCATCGACAAAGATGGCATTTCCACAATAGGGAAAATAGGAATGCATCAAGGAGATCTCGGAATAATGCAGAAAATATACAAAATTTAGGAAAATTGTGAATTAAGGTTTTAAAGCTTCTTAAATATATTATAACATAATTATTTAATTCTAAAATGATATAAACTATCATTATTTGTTGGAGTATATGCGTCACTCTTGTGTAGAGGGTAACTAGATCCCTCTAGGGTCCAGTTACCACATCTAGTGGTTTAGTCCCACATCTACCATCTGCAGGACTTGGAGGGTCAGTGGAGTATATATAAGATGCCCCCGATCCATTGTATCAGATGAGAGAAAGTTCAATGAATACATCAGCCCTTTGAGGCATTCTCCCGTGGTTCCATCCCGCTCCTTAGGAAGTAGGGTCCCACGTAAAATGTCGGTGTTCTTTCTTGTTTATTCTTTATCTCTGATATTACGCTTTCGCATTCTTCGCTTTCTAACATGGTATCAGAGCGGGTTCAATTCTCGAGGATTTATTTTTGTTCATGTTTTGTTCGAGATTTGATTAAGAGAGCAAATTCAGTTCTTGATGATTTATGATTCATGATCTGTTCAAAGTTTAAGATCTAGGGTTTTTAAAACCCTAAACATGTTCTTCATTTTTGTTCAAATCGATTCGGCTACATCATCAAAGTTCTAGGGTTTTCTTGAAACCCTAATTCCTCCACGCAACGCATCTCCAGGAGCATTCCAGCGAAGGCACCTCATTCTCCAAGTGCGGGTAGCCTCTTGCTATCTCCAAGCAAGCATATTTGTGTGAGAATTAAAAAAAAGGCGGTGCCCTGATCTCGTTGAGAGGCTTCTCGTGATCTCGATGCTCCTGATCTCGTTGCCCCAGGCGACACTGCCACCTCCAATTCCAAGTAGCACCGCCATCTCCAGTCCCAAGCGGAGCCACTCTAAGCTCCAGGTGGTGGAGCCCCATCGCATGCATCCCGATCTCCATCGTAGCGACACACGATTGCATCTCGTGGGCTCTCCCGACCCTCCAGGAATGCACAACTCCACCTGCACCACCGCAGGAGTCGAAGAAAACCAAGAAAAAGAGGCGGGGTGGTGATCTCGCTGCAACTCCCCCAATCGCACCTCCGCCTAGGCAGGGCTCTTCCGCCCGCGCCGACAGTGCATCTCCCTCGCAGGAGCAGCCTCTCGGCGCTCCAAGGGGATTCTCGATCCGAGGCAACGAGCCTCCTCTCTATTCTGACGGCGACGATGGTGGGTTCGTGGAACCCTAGTCGAGCGAGTAATACAGGAGGGTGCTCCTCTTTTAGTACCCCTTATTATTTCAAAGCAATGCTCTCATGTGCCTTATTATAAAAAAATGGTGGGCCATTGGTTTAAAAAAAGAAAGAAAGAAAAAGAGAAAGGCCAAATAGAGAGGGGGGGGCTGATTTGAGAAAAGAGAAGGGAAGAGGCATTTTGGGTCCAATTTGGGCCTTCAAAAAATGGAAAAAGGTGCGTACAAAAAAATCTTACGCGGGAAAAAAGAGGAGACATCTATTAAAAAAAGAATAGCCGAGAAAAAAAGGATCGTACAAAAAAAATCCGTATGGAAAAAATGATTAAAAAAAGGTAGAAGAAAATACGGAAAAAAAATTGAAATCGACTTATGTGATTTTTTGTCTCCCCATCTTTCCAGGTCTTCTCCCAACTTTGTCGATGCCATTGTGTTCCGACAAGTATGAGAGAAAGGGGGAGTATTGTCTAGAGTCACATGTCGGATTCAGATATCAGATTCTTCACATTTTAGGCCAGCCAGATTTCGGACTTTATAGTTCATGATCAAACTCGACGTTCAGATTGGTTCCGAGTCTGCAGTTTGATGCACACGTGTTTACCATCATCAGTTGTGTGGTTCCCATCTTTGTTTTTGATCTTAGAGTTTTCATGTGATCCATAGGGACTCCAGAGTAGAGATCCCATTCTCTATGCCATGCGGGCTAGGGTTTTTCATGTGATTTCATAGGGACTCTAGAGTAGAGATCCCATTCTCTGAGCTAGTATGGGAGAGTCTCAGTTCTCCGACGAGGAGACTTTTCAGACTCTATTCTCCATTGATCGTGGACTCTGACGAGGATGTTTTCCACGGCTTTTTCAGTTTGGCCCTTCAGAGATGGAGCATTTATCCACATGATTCGGTCTTCTACATGTGGCGGGCCATAGTACTCCGACGAGGAGACTCACAGTTTTAGTGACTCTGACAGGCGCAGTACAGAGCACACGTTCTCCGATGAGGAGACATAGTTCAACTCACACTTTAACCTGTTTGTTCCTCCTCATCTGCACGACATGAGAAGCAACGTCCTCGATAGCAACCGACATTTGTATTGTATTGAGTTGATATTGTCCGCAGTGTCTTGTATTTTGAGTTGAGTAATTTCTTTCTATTTGTCCAAGATGAGCATTGCATGCTCCAGCTTGAGGGGGAGTGTTAGAGTATATGCATCACTCTTGTGTAGATGGGTAATTGGATCCCTCCACGATCTAATTACCACATCCAGTGGTTTAGTCCCACGTCTACTACCTGTGGGACTTGGTGGGTCAGTGGAGGCTATATATGAAGCCCCATACCCATTGTATCATATGAGAGAAGGTTCAATGGACACATCGGTCCTTTGAGTCGTTCTCTTGTGGTTTCATCTCGCTCCTTAGGGAGTAGGGTTCCACGTAAAATCCCGACGTTTTTTCTTGATTATTCTTTATCGATGATATTATGCTTCCGTATTCTTCGTTTTCTGATATTATAATACATAATAAAGGAGAGATATCACTTTTATTTCGATATAGGGTTAGCTTTCACATTAAAAATTTGAAATAATAATGAACAAATATCAACTAGCACAAATAATTCATTGGTAAGCAATATAGATAGTGTAGAGATACTGTGACACCCCTAGGACCTAGATATTCACAAGACCATTCCACCTGTATACATTGTATAGTTCCACATCTGAAATACAAGTACAAGAGAATAAACAACAAAAAATAAGACTACGTGCTTCCCCCTTTTTTGACTTAAAAAAAGAAGACTAGAATTTCTTTCCACTCACATAAGTATTCACATACGAGTCCATCCCCACAAAAATATACATACATTCATTGCCCAAATATCCATACATCTTTATACATGTTTCTAAAATATGTAAAAAGTGAAAGCCATAGAATAAACTATACGATAAGTACCACAAAAGTATATGCACTACTGATGGTACAACTATCCAAAAGTCGTTAAACCACGAGCCACTCACTGTAGAGGCTGCTCTTGAACACTAGTTGGATCCACACAAATATGCACGTTGTCAGCAATTGCTTAGGAAAATGCTAAACAACTTTACAAATTAACGAGCAAAAATAGTTAAGTTTATGAAAGAAACAACAAGCTAACCCTCCCATAATCGTAAAACCTTCATGACAAAGTGCAACTCAACCCTCTTTGGAACATGATCTCAATAGATGTGGAAACCACACAAGGCAATCAAGGAACACTAAGAGAGTCACCACGACAACTCAAGTCCACTACTCGTTGGTAAAAGTCCTTAGTGGCATAGGGCACGAATCAACCAATCAGGGCACAAGATCATCAACCGTAGTTGGAAAAAACTATGACTAACATTGTACTTCCTTGTACATAGGGGAAACCAATATAATAAAATCCTCTTTCGTTAACCATATATTTCAGAACTCCCCTCATAGTATTACAACTCAGAGTACTAATTAATACGATCAACACTTATCAGCATTTAAATGTTAATGTATGTTTGAAAGCGAAACATAGGCTACCAATCACGACTACTTAGTTAGCTCAAAGAGTATTAGATCACACATCGTCAGAAAAGCATGTCGGTGCACTAACATGTCCCCCAACCAATGCAATTGCTGGATTCACAACCGTTTAAGTTTCTACTTGGGGCCTCAAGTGTGTATGGCTCTCACTTGGCAACAGGTTTTAAAAGCCATACCGGACATTGAACCGGTTAGTTTTCGGTTTGGTCCAATCGATTCAGACCGTCGGTCCAAACATGTCGGAGCTGTGATGATGTCAACATGATGTCATCATTCCTATCAACTCGGAAAAGCCGGACTGGGCTTAATTTACTTGTTCGACCGGTCGAACTGGTTTTTTGAGTTGATAAAAATCGGATATATATATATGTAAATATGTTTTTATATATCAATGAAATAATCGTTTATAATGTCAAATCATTCAGTAGAATAACATGCTTGTCTATTTCGATTAAAATCTACAAAAGGTAGTCACATTTTCGAGCATTATATATGAATATAATATTGTAATAATTTATTTATAGTTGCTTCTGGAAAGTTACTCTAAGAAAGTAGTGGCACAAGTTATATTCCAAAAACGAGAGGGACATAACTGAAATTGCAGAAGTTAAGAAGGGCACAAGTGATAGAAACCCTATTGTTTCGTTATTTAGACCTTTATTTTTTGAAAATATACTAATCATGAGAACTAGATCAATCCAGGTCAACCTGGTCCAACCACCCGAGTCAACCCAGTTCGACCACCGATCAGACCCGATTTTTTATTTTCTTATTTTTTAAAATTAATTACATAAAACCAGTCGAACCGACCGGGTCAGGGTCGATTCCCAGTCCAACCGGTCCGACCGGCCGGTCCGATTTTTAAAACCCTGCTTGGCAGTATCTACTCCATCTGCCCTCATGCCACTCAAGAAGATAACCTCCATATGGAACAGGTCTCACTACGGGAAAACTTGTTTTCTGAACTTGAGTACTCATGATAACAATCAATATGGGATCCCACCATTGTACATAACAAACGCTCTCACTCTTAGGAGGCTCACCCATTATGTTATTCATTTTAATTTCAAGATGGACCTATTTCCTTCCTTTATCAATTTATTATATTTTTTATGACATTTATCAAGTATCATAATATCCTAAATCAATCTACATTTTGCATAGTTGAAAATATCAAATTTTAAGGTCCAAGTGGATCTACATTTGCATAATGACCGATCAACATTCCTAGCTGATCGATCAGTCTAAACCATGTGATCGATCATTCTAGCTACCATTGATTGATTAGTTTAAAAGCATGATCGGTCAAGTATGACTGATCGATTAGACCTGTAGCCAGAACTGACATCGTCGCGTGAAAGTGCCCAGATTCTCAATTCAAGTATATGCATGTGATCCTCATTCCGCCCATACCACAATGATATATTTTTCATCTACACGCAACATGTGGATCACTTGCAATTACTCAAAAAGATACGACACGAAATGGATTTCCGTCTAAAACATTCCCAATTGCGAGGAAGCCACCGCATGTCAAGTGCAAATCCAAAACCCATAGTGCAAAAATTGCGAGGATCCAACAATAAGGAAGGCTAAAAACCATATTTACCGGGTTGCTCCCCCGGAATTTCCCTCGGCTAGGAATGGCGGTTTCACGAAGCTTCGCTCAAAGCGCACGCCCTCACGAGGAGCTCTTCGGATCGCTGATCGATCACCAAAAAATTTCTTCGACGGCAGAACTTCGACGAGTTCTCTGTAAGTGGTCTAGTTAGTCCAAATGACCAGACCATTAGCTTTACTTATATAGGTTTGACTCTAATTGGATCTGGATATGAATCCTGACCCCATTGCTGGTCCTTAATTTTAAAATGCACGTACTTCCTTCATCCAAACTTGGATTTCAGCGTTCTTGGACTCCTTGGACAGGTCTCGATTAGTGCTACACAATTAACAATCGATGTTAGATCGGGTTGGAAAATTAGAAATAGTATGGTTTAATATTTAAAGGTCTTACATATAACAAGCTGCATAACTTAGAAATACAAGTTCTAGAAGATTATACAATGCATGACTTATATACCTCCTTAGTACCTTACAACTATGTCATCATAGTTCGTCCAAATTTTGTCGAAATTTTGCCAAAATTTAGGTTTTCCCATCAACTGACATCTATGCACATATTATATCGTTTTCTTTTATATCACCAATATATCGGTGAAATGTTGCCATGCCATTTGCGTTTCGATGAAACGATAAAAATGGTGGAATTTTAGTTTAACTTTCTCACATTCGCCAGATTCGATTGACTTTCACCAATCTCTCCCTCCTTTCTAGATTAATATTGCTTCTATTCCTTGTGTTCCTTCAACGATTTGACGAGTTTTCTTCACGATTTCTTTATCTATAATCCCGCTCACGCCCGTTCTATAACATGCTATTTAACATAAATTTGTTAGTATTTGTTCTTTGTTGTATTTGTCAAATTGAAAGCAATTTAATTTACCTATGCATGAAATTATCTCAACTTCTTAATTTATCTCTATATTGTGTTAAATCGAAGCTCGCCATGTCAAATCTGAATTATGTATGTCATATCTTGTAATTCCAAATTTATTTAGATTTTGTATGTATTGAATTAAATAATGTGGAAGCAATAATCATAATAAGGATAAAAATATGGAACACGAATGCTCAGGATTTTACATGGAACCTTACTCCATAAGGAGCTAGATGAAACAACGGAAAAAGGCATCAGAGGGACGGATACCTCTATTGTAATCTCTTCAACAATGGGTGTATGGCTTCTTATATAGCCTCACAGACAGAATAGAGTCCCATTTATAGATGATGCATACTAAATAAGAAAGCAGGGTAATTTGATCTTAGGGAGATCAAATTACCCATCTATTACATATTCAAACATTCCCCCTCAAGCTGAATCTGAAAAGCTGTAGCCCGCGACAAAAGAAAATATACACGATACTCTTCACTCAATACACTTAAGAGAGGCGAGAGGAGACCTGCTAGGAGTAGTCGCTGTTGGGAGAAGACTCGCACGAGGAAGGGGTTGCGACGATCATGACATGCATGGGAAGAACACCATGACAAGCTTGTAGTAGAGTCGCTACGATGATCAGTATGTGCTTAGGAAAAACATCATGATGTGTTTGTAGAAGAGTTGTTGTAAAAGAAGCCCAACGCGGAGAGTAGCCACACTAGGTGGAGACTTGTGCATGAGTAGTCGATGCTTGGGAAGATGGTTGGTATGCATGACTAGTTTAGAATGTCGGTCTTCATATTGTAAATGGGTAGTAGAAGTCTGAAATGATCTTAGGTTGAGAAGTCCATTTGGAGTAGTTGATGTTGATGTCGAACACCAGAAGTAGAGTGGCCGTCTCGCATATCTAGATCTCAGAGTTGGGCTCTCTGATACGCGAACCCTGAGAATGGCATCTCCCAGATCTTATGTTGACCTAGAGTCAGTTCCCTTATATAGGGACCCTAGAGAAGAGACCACTTTTTGAGGAAACACGAATAGAAAATGACAGACGCGATAGAAGTCTTGTAGATACATCTTAGCCAGAAGAATGCACCCCACTCTCACTCCCCTTTTCTCACATACTTGTTAGGATAATAACATAAAGAACCAAATTGGGAGAAAACAATGTAAAGCATGCAAATTTTCCTTTTCTTTTCCTTTTCTCTTTTTTCATAAGCCATCTTTTTTTTGTTTTTCTTTTTTTCCCATCGACATCTTTTCTTCTTTTTCCTTCTTGGCCCCCCTTTTCTTACAACCAACCCCTTTTCTTTTCACACTGAGCCTTTTTTTGAAGACAACCTAATTGGGCCCAATAACACTCACCCCTTCCCACCCTTTCTTAATTATGACCCATCTCTTCTCCCCCCTCACTTTTCTTTCTCTTTTCCATAAAAATTAAATGGGTATCAACCCCTTATGTCTCCTTCATGTCTCATGCATACGAGTATGGTTCACCGTCGGGTGAACCCAATACCGCAGTCGTACAAGAATGCTGAAGGAGATGCTTGATCGTCGCATGGAGAGGAGGTTGGGGTTGCTTGCATAAAGCTGTACGCAATTCGCCTGTTGCCTGAAGATGATGGAGTTTTCACGGCTGGAGGAGAGAGACTGCTTTAGTCATCGCTGAATCTGGGAGAAGGGACTGTCGCTTGGAGATCGCATGCGTGCACTATGTTGGAGATGATGGCTTGGCTGAGATCGAACTTCATTGGAGTGCTGCTGCGGTTGAAGGTGCTATGCCATGGGGAGATGCTGCTTGGAGGTCACATCGCCATTATCGCCTATTATTATTATGGTATGAGAACCCATGGATTCGGGTTGGAAGGCACTGGGAGTCACACGCATCACCTGGTGGTGCGACTAAGGGAGGTGGGTGCATCGCCACTAGGGGGTCAGCGCCTATAAGGCCGGGCCTACTGCCAAGGGTATGGAAGGTCTGGAGGTGTGTGCACGAGACTGGAGATGTGTGTACATGGATTCTGGAGATCCGCATCATGTTGGGCTAGAGAAGAAGACCCTTACACGGTACCTTCGCTCGTGGAGAAGCCTCGACTCGATTAGGATTTCAGGAAGAACCTAAATGAATTTTGCTCGCTAGAACTCACTGAATGAATCGTGATGCTCACTCCGAATTAGGGTTTTCGAAACCCTAAAACTTTCTAGAATCTCGATCAGATAACGAACAAGAACCATAACAACATAAATAACTCTTCAAAAACAAAATTCTAAAATCGAACCTGCTTGGATGCCATGTTGAAATAAATAATACAGAAGAAATAATCTGAACAAAAATAAAAATATGGAACAAGAATGCTCTGGATTTTACATAGAACCCTACTCCAAAAGGAGCGAGATGAAATCCCATGAGAAGGCTTTAGAGGGTAAGATGCTTCTATTGTAATCTTTCAATGAATACATGGGGTGTGTGACTTCTTATATCGCCTCATAAACATGTCAGAGTCCTGCTTATTAGATGATGTTGGACTAAATAAAAGAGCGTGGTACCATCTATTACATATTCTTACAATATGTATTAAGTTTCATTAGGTTAGATTCAAATCTAGGACTTAGACTTGTTGACACTGAAAATGGTTAGATCTCAATCCATGTAATTAAATATTAAACTATTTTATATGAGTATCATTTTTTCTTTATGTTTATACTTTTCTTTATACGTTATCTTGTAGCCAAACGGTATCCAAAGAGATACTAGGCGAGTCAAAGGGAGGAGCTCCGAGTCAAAAGGAGGCTTGGTGGTGGAGTGAAGGGGTGCAAGAGAAGCTAAAAATTAAAAGAGCATGCTTTAAAGCTATGTCTAAGGATAAAACAACGGAAACTGTCACAAACTACAAAATAACGAAGAAGGAAGCAAAGAAGGCTGTAAGCGAAGCTAAGTCAAGCTTATGGAGTTTTTTTAATAAAAATATTGACTATAAGGAGGGCCAGAAGAATATATTCAGGATGGCCAAAGAAAGAGAATGAAAGACCAAAGACCTTTCTCAATTGAGATGCATTAAGGACGAGGAAGGTCACATGCTTGTTACTCAGAAGGACATAGAGACTAGATGGGAGCAGTACTTCCATAAACTTTTCATTGGGGAAGGAAATAGATAGATCACTTTGGGTGATCTAGCTAGTAGTGAAAGTTACTTGAATCGTGTAAGCTATAGACGAATATAAAGAAAGGAAGTTGTTGGAGCATTCGTTGTATGCGCCCATTGTGTTGTAGCAGGGTAAATGGATCCTGGAGGAGATCCATTTACCCCATCCAGTGTTTAGTCCCACATCGGCCAGTGGTGGGACTTGGAGGCTCGGGAGAGGCTATAGAAGAAGCCCCAGACCTCCTGTATCCATTGAGAAAAGCAATGCAAAACACGCCCCTTTGAGGGCTTCTCCCGTGGTTTCATCCCTCTCCTCACGGAGTAGGGTTCCACGTAAAATCTCGTGTGTTCTTAAGTTTTTCTATCTTTATTTCTGATTCCGCTTCCGCTTCCGATTTTCTAACATGGTATCAGAGCGGGTCGATTCTCGAGGATTTTTGTCATTTATATATTCGAGATTCGATTGTTCTTATTTGTTCAAGTTTTGTAATTTCTAGGGTTTCTATTGAAACCCTATTTTCTGGAGTTTTGTTCATGATCGATGCCGCGGCTCGATCCAAGATTCAGCAAGCCCTAGTTTACTTCCAGATTTCTGTCTTCATTCGGATCTTCTCCTGTCGAAGATCCTCGCGGGCATTTTTTCGAAAAAAAATCCCAGGCGAGACCCCTACAGCGCGACCCTCCAGCGACGTCGGTGTCCCATGGCGCGTCCTCGATACCAGGTCGAAGAACTTGAATCATGTTCCATTCCTTTGCGCTCATCCAGGCTACGCATCCAGGTGCAACGAGCCCCACAGTTCCGGTCTTCTCAATGTTGCGCACATCAGTGCGGGCCTCTCTCCTGGGCTGCAGCGGATTTCCTCCTCGACAAGAGGTTCGCAGTCGACCCCTCCTTCAGAATCATCCAAGTCCCGCAGTCGATCCCTTCTCCGCACAACTTCCAGGCAAGCAGGCCCTCCCGGTAGCGCCGACCTTCGAGCCTCCAGGAGGAGGCGCATCTCCGGTCCCAGGAGGCGCACGCGCACCGCCGCACCTTCTTCCCAGTCACGCGCTCCTCCGCCGTTGAGACACATGGCGCTTCAGCGGCTGCCGCACCGCCCACAAGGCCTCCAGGCAGCACCGCACCTCCCTCTGCAGGCTCCGCGCCACCTCCCATCATCGGCGCAACTTTCAGGTCGCTGCAAGTAGGCAGCGCACTCCACCAGGCGGAGGTTCCTCTCAAGGCGACACATGCGCACGCATCGCGACCTCCTCCGACGCCCCCAATCCACCAAGGCTGCGAGCCCCATCGGGGGGCGGCCCCACGCGCGGGCGATGCTTCATCGGCGGGGGCCACCATCAGGGCCCCAGGTCGGGGGCGACGATCTTCAGAAGCAAAGCCCCAGGATCGGGGCGACGGTTTTTTCCAGAGAGGGTTCCCTGATGGAACCCTAGTTTCGATTGAAAAAAAGGGGCCCGATTGGCTCTTATTTAAAAAAAAGGGGGGGAGGCATTATTTGCTAAAAAAAGAGGAAAAAGAAGGCTGCAAAAGGGAAAAAAAGGAGTTTATTAAAAAAATGAGGGAGAGGGATGTATTTTGTAAAGCCCAAGTGGGCTAAGTTTTCTTTGCGCCCAATTGGGCCACATTTATTTTGTTAAAAAAAGGAAAAAAAGGAAAAAAAAGAAGAAAAAAAGGCGCGTACAATATAAAAGCCGTACGTAATTTCAAAAAAAAAAGGAGAAAAAATGTTGATGAAAAGCCGATAAAAAAATGTCTACGGCTTAAAAATAAAATGTATTTAAAAAAATGATGATGAAAAGTAAAAAAAAAGTGTGAAACGACTTTAAAAAATGTGACGGCTTATAAAAAAATGAACGAAAGCCGCATCTTTCATGTTTTGTTTACCCCATTATCTTGTCTTCTCCCAACTTTGTCGACGTCCATATTTTCCGATAAGTATGGGAGAAAGGGGGAGTATATGTAGAGTCACAGGTCTTCTCCAGATTGCAGATTCTTTCGATTTCGGTTCAGATCCAGATTGATGCAGATTTCCAGACCAATCAGATTCCACACTCTACAGTTGATCAGACTCGACGATTGATTCCGAGTCCAGTTTCAGACACGCACGAGTGTGCGGTCATTTTTCATACGAGCATATGTTGCCATCTTTTGTTCGCGGTCCCCATCATTCTTCTTGGCCAGAGTTTTCATGTGAGCCATAGGGACTCCAGAGCAGAGGACCATTCCCTATGCCATTGAGGGCAAGGATTTTCATGTGGTATCATAGGTACACCAGAGCAGTGCACCATTCTCTGAGCCAGATGGGAGAGACCCAGTTCTCTGACGAGGAGACTTCAGGCGCAGTTTCAGACTCGATGGTCAGATTCCGAGTCTTCAGTTGACTCACACTCCAGCCAGTTCGTCCTCTTCACCTGCACGACATGAGAAGCAACGTCCTCGACTGCAGCAATGTGCGCGTTGGGTTGATATTGTCCGTAGTGTCCTGTAGCTTTGAGTTGAGTTTATTTCTGTTTGTCCAAGCTGAGCATTGCATGCTCCAGCTTGAGGGGGAGTGTTGGAGCATTCGTTGTATACACCCATTGTGTTGTAGCAGGGTAAATGGATCATGGAGGAGATCCATTTACCCCATCCAGTGTTTAGTCCCACATCGTCCAGTGGTGGGACTTGGAGGCTCGGGAGAGGCTATATAAGGAGCCCCAGACCTCCTGTATCCATTGAGAAAAGCAATGCAAAACACGCCCGTTTGAGGGCTTCTCCCGTGGTTTCATCCCTCTCCTCACGGAGTAGGGTTCCACGTAAAATCTTGTGTGTTCTTAAGTTTTTCTATCTTTATTTCTGATTCCCCTTCTGGTTCCGATTTTCTAACGTATAGGAGGCTTTGAAGGTTATGAGACCTGGGAAAGGTGTAGGATCGGATAACATCCCTTTAGAAGTATGGAGAGTTTTAGGTGAGCGCGGTTGACTTGGCTTACGAATCTATTCAATGTTATTTAGCGAAACAAGAAATTGCTTGAAGATTGGAGGAAGAGTATCGTTGTGCCTCTTTATAAGAATAATGTAGACATTCAGAATTGTTCAAATTACAGAAGTATCAAGCTGACGAGTCACATTATCAAAATTTGGGAACGTGTGATCGAAAGAAGGCTGAGGCAAGTTTCCAATGTAAAAGAAATCCAATTCGGATTCGTGCCAGGTCGTTCAACTATTGAAGCCATCCATTTGTTGAGGAGAACAATGGAGATTTATAGAGCTAAAAGAAAGAACCTCCATACGATTTTTATTGATTTGAAGAAGGATTATGATTCTGTCCCACGAGAGATATTGTGGAGAGTTTTGGAGAAGAGACAAGTACCTGTCTTATACATTAACCTCATAAAGGACATGTATGATAGGCTTTATCTTGTGTAAGGACCCTGTCTAGGAAGACTGACTATTTTGACATCAACATTGGTTTACATCAAGGTTTAGCTTTGAGTTCATTTCTTTTTACTTTGATTATGGACAAGTTGACAAGTCACATTCAGGATGAGTTACCTTGGTGTATGTTATTTGCTGATGATATTGTGTTGATTGATGAGACTAGAGATGGAGTAAATGAGAAGCTTGAAGTCTGGAGACATGCATTAGAGACTAAGACCCCGTTCGTGTGTCGGCCCCTACCCCGTATTTTCTCCCTCCACGTGGGTCCCACTTTTTATCTTTTAAAAAAATTAAATAAATCAATTCTCCATCATCAATTCCATCAAAAAATAATATACTATACCATCATATCATATAAAAATTATAAATTACTCCACTTCTACTCACTTTTTCAAACTCCAATACAATCACATCACAATAACTACTCACTTTTTCAAACTCCAATACAATCATATCACAATAAACCACTTCTAACCCACCCCCAGTTTAACCCTCTATCCAAACACCAAAACCAAAAAAAGGGTTACCTGCTACCAGGTTAACCCACCTAAACCCTCTATCCAAACACACCCTAAAGGATTTCGTATAAGCAGGGCTAAGACAGAATATATGTGGAGTGCACCTTTGATGGAAGCAATGGTGAAGGAATTGAGGTGAAGATTGGTGACAATAACATCCGGAAGAGAGATTCTTTTAGATATATGGGATCTATTTTGCAACAGGATGGGGAAATTGATGGAGATGTTACTAATAGAATAAATGCAGACTGGCTAAAGTGGAGAGGAGCCTCTGCTGTTCTCTGTGATAAGAAAATTCTTTTAAAAATTAAAGGAAAGTTTTACAAAGCAGCCGTGAGACCTACTATGCTCTATGGATCTGAATGTTGGCATGTGAACCATAGACATGTGCCGAGAATGGCTGTAGCAGAATTGAAAATGTGTAGACAAACAGGTAAAGATCGGATTCGGAATGATGCAATCAGAAAGAAAGTTGGTGTAGCTCCGATCGAGGATAAGATGCGAGAAAACCGCTTAAGATGGTTCGGTCATTTGCAAAGAAGATCAACGGATGCACCAGTTAGGAGATGCGAGTGTTGGGATGTTGAGCCGGCTAAGAGAGGGCGAGGATGGCCCAAGAAGTGTTGGAAAGAGACTATACGGAGAGATCTTAGTTTTTTGGATATAAGCCCGAGATTGACCCAAGATAGATCTGAATGGAGGCGAAGAATCCATGTAGCCAACCCTACTTAATTGTGGTAAAAGGATTTGTTGTTGTTGTTTATAGTTTTCACTAATGTAAATGTTTTGGTGTGTTGTTTTGTATATGTCCTACCACAAATTTCACATTGATTAACAAAGATCATGTCATCCCCTTCCAAATCCGATTCTAGCACTCAACAACATGCTCATACGGGTGGGGAGATAGGATGGAGGTATACTATTGCTCCTTATGGCAACAAGGGCACGCCATAAGTGCAACTTTTTGAGAAGATAATTGGAGGAAGGTGGTATCACGAGATTGAATCATATGGTTGGTGGTTATAAGAATATGGTAAAGTGCTACCCCTGTCCTAAAGATGCCAGAAGTGAAGTAAAGACTCACTTGGAGGGAACGATTGAGAAAAATGAGAAAGCAAAAAAAAAAGATGATAATTTCACTGAATCCATGATTCAAAGAGAATCAGCTTCTTGTGTGATTTTAATCATAATTAATGTCTACATTGGTATTCAAACTGCTTATGAGAGAAGGGCCTAGAATATGACAATGCGAGAATTCATGAGTGAGCATGGGACATGAATTCACATGTAGTGGAATTTTTCTAGATTTTTAATCTGCAATACCTACATCAGCACTCCAGTAGATGCCATTTCATATGCTATCTACATCGTGCGGTCATCATGCTATATCTTCGCGACGTTGGCCTCCTTGCGACTCTGCTTCCTTGAGTAGAAGTTATCCTCATATTGGTTTCCTCCCACATATGACTGACCGTTAATATAAGGAGTTCTCATGGATTACAAAGCATGTACTCCTATATGACGTGTAAATTATGTAGAATATAGGGACTAGATCTGGGAACAATATATAAGACATCAATCAAGATATATGGATCCACCAAGGAACTCATGAAACCGATTAAATTTCCATTCTCGAATAAAAAATGGGGTTTTGTACCAATGCTTCATGAATTTGAATTTATAAGACCATGACTTTTGTTATTTTGACTTATTTGTGCATTTCTTTATGACTAAACTTCTGTTACATACATTTCGACTCCATCATTTCCCCGTTGCAATCGGCCTTTATACAGGGAAGACAGATCGCGGATTGCCTTACTCTTGCCTCGGAGCTGGTTGCGGATTGGATGAAGGAGGGAAGGCATGAAGTGCTGTGGAAAGTTGACTTCGCGAAGGCATATGATTGCCTTGACTGGAAATTCTTGTGGTCGGTTTTGCAGAGGAGAGGGTTCCCGGAGGTATGGATCTCTTGGATGCGTCGGTGTGTGACCACAACCTCTTTCTCCATCATGATTAATGGCCGCCCGGAGGGAGGCTTCTTCCAGCTAAGAAGGGGGTCCGTCAGGGCTGCTCCCTTGCTCCCCTTCTTTTTGTCGTAGTTGCGGATGTCCTTCCTCGCATGGCTGGTCGTGTTGTTGAGTGCGGGCTTTCGGCGGGTTACTCCAGGGGCGGGCTGAGCGTGCCGTTGCTTCAGTTTGCTGACGACAACATCTTTTTCATTGAGGGGGGCCTTGCGGAGGTCTCGGGGATGTCTGCGACCCTAGACCTTTTTAGCGTGCTCTCGGGTCTATACAAGAATGTCAACAAGTCGAAGGTGGTCCCTTTTGGCCTCCTGGCGAAGGAGGCGGACACATGCGGTCGTGTCTTGGGGTATCATCCTGGATCCCTGCCTATTGATTACCTGGGGATGCCTTTGGTTGCGGGCAGAGCTAGGCTGAGGGATTGGCTCATGGTCGTCGAGAAGGTGGAGAAGAGGCTGGCCGGGTGGAAGTCGGCCATCCTTTCTAAGTGGGGACGCCTCGTCCTCCTCAAGGCGGCGCTCTCCTCTATCCCGGTTTATTCCTTGTCTAACCGCCGGTTGCCGGTGGAGATTCACAATCGCCTCGAAAAGCTTATGCGGAGATTTTTGTGGGGCAAAAAAGGGGAGGTATCGGGAGGGATTCATTTGGTAGAGTGGGATGAAATAACCCGCCGCAAGAGTGAGGGAGGGTTGGGCGTGCGGAGGTTGGAGCTTGTTAATGAGGCCTTCCTTCTTAAGTAGGCCAACATGATTTGGGGCCCAGGTGAAGATTTTTATACCAAGATCCTGCACGAGATTCAAGGTGTTAGCGGGGCACCTCCTTCGCCGGCTGACTTGGTGGGATCTCAGACGCCCTTCTGGAAAGGGGTGCTGGAGGTTTTTTCAAGAAATCTATCTCTGTTTGTGCCAGTGCTTGGTAATGGACTTTCTTTCAGGTTTTGGACGGATGATTGGACGGGGGGGGGGGCACTAAGCTCACTGTTCCCTCGCCTTTTCGCGTTGGCTGCTGATAAAGGTGCCTGCGTCGCCTCTTGCTGGTCGGATGGTAGTTAGTTCCCGCCCTTCCTTGCCAACTTCTCCGATCAAAGGCTCGAGGATTTTCTCGGCCTTCTGGACGCCATTAATGATGCCGGTCGTCCTTCTGAGGGGAGGGACCATTGGGCCTGGCGGAGGGGCCCGTTCTCATCTAGGAAGGCGTATGGAGCAATTTGTAGGCCCCCGCCCTCGCGTTCGGAGATCTTGGTACGTGATTGTGGTTTTTTTTGGGGTCTGAGCCTCCCCGAACGATTGGGCTTCTTCTTGTGGCTTTTTCGTAGACAGAGGTTGATGATGAGAGATCGTTGCGCAAGGCTGCTTGGCAATATCTCTGATAGGTGCGTCTTGTGCGAAAATGCAGTGGAGTCCATTGAGCATCTCTTCTTCGCGTGCCCTAAGGTCATTGGGGTTTGGGAGGAAGCGACTGTGGATTGGGCTTGCACTTCAGATTTGGCATCCTTCTGTGACTCGTTGGTGGCTAACAGAAATAGGGATAGGAGGGAGCTCCTGTGGCCCGTGGCAAGCTTGTGGGCGATCTGGCTAGGCAGGAATGCTGCTCTTTTCACGGGACAACGATTCTACAAGGAAAACATCATGTTACACTGTGCGAGATTGGTCGGTGATTGGGTGTTGGGTTAGCTTCCTATATGGCATTTTTTTCTTTACCTTTGTAAACCGCTTTATAACTTTCTTGTTTTTTAATTAATTGGGGCGAACACTGCTGAGTGTCTCCCCTTTTTTTGGGACTAAAAGAAAGCATACATTACATAGTTCATATCTTACGTCCTACCAACACGCACTAACATTCTCAAGGATTGCAAAAATCGGTAGTCGGTACTCGATCGGTTGGGTCACTGACTAAGGATTAATCGACAGTCAGGCGACTAATCGGATTTAGTCAGACTTTAATCGACTTTGAATTTTTAATTATTTTAAATATATAAATCATTTTTGTATGTATAATCTTATATATTTACATAGATTTGTACAATTTTTATATTATCATAATGAAAGAAAAGAAGAAATTGAATTTAAATAAAACACTAAGCATATTAGAATAAGTTTGCTTTAAAAAAAGTAAAAAAATATGGTATCTCCAAGCAAAAATCGACCGACTAGTTGGCCTTAGTCGGGATTAGTCAGTACTCGGTGGGCCACCCCATTGACTAGACTAGTCGGACCTACTAGTTAAGCCAGTCGAGGGATTTTTACAATAATGAACATTATAATTATTATACTACTAAAACCTTCTGCGTGCACATCTATTTTTGAGAACATGTGCTTTTTTAATCTTATTTACTGATTAAGGAACATTGAAAACCTTAATATCTGAAAAAATCTATTTTCAAGAATTTATATGATTATCAAAGATATCCACAAAATACAAGCATGACCTCTATGATTTTCCTTTTTTGGATGGAGAAAATGTCACCAAAATTGACAATTGAGATTGTGCTTACAAGTAAGCTCCAAGTTCCAACTTCTAGTTCTAAATAGCGATGTTGTCTCTTAAGTGTTTTGATTAATGGTCAAAATATCATCAAGTTGTTTCTAACTTGAAGATAACTGTGCAAATAATTGCTTTATGCAATTGACAAGTTTGTGACGCATGTTCCAGTGTCTACAAATCATCTTCCATTGAAAAAGAAAGACAACATCTCATGATCACAATCAGAGCCGATGATGTATTCAGAATTTTCTGAGTTTCTCATCCAAATACAAAGCGACTTCAAGTACGTCCTCTTTTGCACATTTAGTCAATTTGTAATAACTTTTAGATTTAGCAAGTGTTTTATAAAAAACCTTGTTAACACACATTTTTTTACGGTATAATACATAAGTCACATGCAACAATATACACTTTAATGCATTTAACACACATAAGTTTTACTCATTATTGCATTGGTACGAGACTCTACGTCGCACAAAACAGTGCCATGCATCGTGCCATGCATCGGTATACCTTAGTACAATGGTACATATCTTGATAATGTACATATTGCGATTCATACTTTCTGTTGCATCGGTACATCTCAATGTACACCAGTACAGTTTTGAATGTTAGATATTTCAACTTAGTCATTTCAATGTGCCTATTTTTGTAACTGTTCATGCACATGTACAAACTCTTGTGCACTGGTACATACTAGCTGCTGAAAACTATTTGTAGTGTGTTTCACTATTGTTGCACCGGTACAAGCTCCCTGTCATTGTTGTAAAAGTCAGCTGACTAATCGATCCGACTAGTTGAGTCGGGGGGGGGGGGTGGTAACAGACTCGACTAGGTCTAGTCGGCCAATCCGACTAATCAGGCCAACTGCTCGATCGACTTTAACCTAGTGTTTTTTTAATATCAGTTTTTGCTTTTCTTAAAAGCAAACTTATTCTAATATTCTTAGTATTATATTTAAAATCAATTACTTCTTTTGTTTCATTATGTTAGTATATAAAATGTACGAATCTATGTAAATATATAATAATATATGTATAAAAAATGATATATATATATATTTAAAATAATTAAAAAAGTTCAAAACCGACTAATGGCCGACTAAATCCGATTAGTCGTCAGGCTGCCGATTAATCCTTAGTCAGTGACCCTGTCGACCTAGTACTGACTACCGTTTTCTGCAACCTTGCTCCCTGTGCACCGGTACACTATTACATTGAGGACTTTTCTCAACCGCTTTGCTTGAGATTATTTGAGAGTTTTCTATTCTTAAAGATTATCCCTATAAAAAGGACCCTACTCTCTACCCTTGAAACACACATCAAGGGCACAAATTCTCTACTCACTATCCCTTCTGTATGTTCTTGTGAGAAACTTTTACGTGCTCAAAAAGAGTTGTTGCTAAGTATGGTGCACATCAAGGGCACAAATTCTCTACTCACTGTCACTTCTCTATGTTCTTGTGAGTAACTTTATGTGCTCAAAAAGAGTTGTTGCTAATTATGGTGCTCTCTGTTCGTCGCGTTCTTTGCAACTCTCAATCTCTATTGTCAAGAGCCTTTTGCTCCGAAGTCACTTTCGGTTTGCATTGTAATTTCTGCATGTTATCAAAGCTTTATTAGAATAGTTGTATTTATCTTTGTTCTTGGCTAAAAGGCGTTCTATATGGAGGCCTTTCTTCCTAAATAGAAGATAAACCCTTGGTAAGATTGTCAACCTTGGGGTATTCTGTGTGAAAGATTTCTTGTTGTTTAGAAGATAAAATTCGGATGAGGTTGCGTACCTCAGAAGATGTTGGATGTGAACACCTTTCTTTTTGTGTAGAAGATAAAGTCCAGTAAGCTGCGTGCTTTGTAAAAAAAGTTTGGACTATACCAGAAGTAGTTTGTTTTAGTGGAGTGTTTATAAGGCATGGGAGGGACAAGCTTATGCACATGACATAGCGTGAAGGTTGGCGAATCTGTATTAATCTGTGTTATGTGGTTGCATTAATCTATGCGTTATGTGGTTCTTCTTGTTGAGGTTTTTATTTCTGAGCTATTTATTTTATTTTAAACCGATCATTGTTCCGCATAAACATTATTCATCACTCTTCTAGCTTTTCTTTTAGATTTTGCTAACAAGTAATAAACTAACAAATATATCAATAAAAAAATCAGGTAAATGTTTTCCTATGGATCCTACAGCAAGTCCCTGAGCTAATGAACTCTCGTAGGACGAGACCGTTTCATGGTGTGGAGGGTTATTACCTGAGATATGTTGCAGACAATGAAGACATAGGGCACCCTTTTTTTCTGTAAGAGGGATCACATGATGTTTGGAGCGAGAGATAAATATCGCAGATTGGAGGAGCCCTAACAGGGTATTGCAATTGGAGGAGCTCTAATAGGGTATTGCCACTATGCGGGCTTTTTGGTTGGTTAGAAAAAAAGTGGTGTTTCAGTTTAATCAGGAGAGATTTTATGTAGATTATGTATAGGATCAGGGGAAAAGTTCGACAAATTGTCTTTCTGTTATCTCCACTACAACCAGATAGGTTTGGTGGGTCGAGGGATGGCGAGTGCAAAGGCGGTGAGTGCGAGAGCGAAAGGGAAGGCGGTGGTCAATCGAGGAGGGGAGGGGCAACCAAGGTTTGAAAAAACTAAAAACGGAACGAGGCGGTTTCCCTGGAATCGAGGCGAGGCGTAGCCTCGAGGCGGTCGAGGCGTAAGCCTCAATTTACAGGGAGAAAAACCTATAAAAACTACAACAAAATATATACTAATGAAATTATTATATTCTAACTAACATATGATATAAATTACTTAAATATATTATATATGATGCAATTACAAAGATAGGAACACCGAAAGAAAAGATATACAAGTGTATGTGTCTTTTTACTAATTTTCCATCCAATCATAGATTAAATCTGTTGATATTCCCCTAAATTCTGACCATCTAACCTAAGTTGAAGAACCGTCGTATGCACCCCTTCCTGCCATACCATACCCCAACAAGGCGGGGGTCTCGCGGCCCGGTCAGCGAGCCTGGGGGGGTCTAGGGGGGAGCAGGTGCGCTCCCCCTGCGGGGGGTGTGGGGGCAGCGCACCCGGCGAAATTTTTTATTAAGGATTTTATTTCTATTCGGATATATTGATTTGTTTCAGTGGGAGTAGTACATAAACTCCCCTTGAATTATATCTTGTTTGACCTTCTTGGTATATTACATAGCTCATTGTTTGAAAACTCCTTAAAAATAATTTTACGAGTAATTTTTTTCTATGATACTTGTGGATTCGTATATTTAAGGGCATAATTTAAGAGTTTCTTAACATGATTGAATATGTTTAATAGTAAATATGAACATGAAGCGACCAAATTTAAGCATTCATCTTATATATTATATCCTAAACAACTACATCTTTATAAACATCTGAAATTGCTAATAGGATAATTGAATTAACATAAAAAAATAATTTAAAAAAGAAAACGCCTCGGTGAGCGCCTCGCCTTCGCCTCGACCGCCTCGACCGCCTCGACCAACTGAGGCGACCGCCTCTTAGGACCCTGTCGAGGCGGTCGTTCAGAGGCGTTTTCCGGCGGCCTCGCCTCGAGGCGTACGCCTCGTGCGCCTCGAGGCCGTTTTTTCGAACCATGCCCGGGCAGCGAGATGTGGTGCGCGAATGCGAAGGGGGTCCGTTGGAGGAAGGTGGCGAGGGTTGGTCTTCGGTCTCGGCCCTGGGACTCTAGACTCTTCGTGGAACCCCCATTCTCTCGCACCCTGAGGCTTTAGTGGTTCACGAACACCGTGTGTCCCCCTACTTGGTGTAATGAGTACTTCGTCGAATAGGGGCCAGCGGGTCTCTCATCTTGGAACGATTTCTCTATTTCTCTTCGGTATAACCCATACCCAAAGAGTTCTCTCTCCGGAGGTGCACACTAGGTCCCCCTACCCCCGACGCGCAGTTCTTGCCTGAAGTCAAGACCAGAGCGCGTGGCCTTCCCCCATGCCTTCGAGGCCGGTCACCGGGGGGGCGTAAAGACTCCAGTAATCTCTCTGCCCCTCAAGGGGATATGAGGCATCCCATAGCCCCACCACCGTCAGCTGGCGCCCCCCGCTTCCTGCGTACTATCCGACAGGGTCTTGGCTTGATAGAGCGGGAAGGGAGGACTTCGGTCTCGTACCGGAAGCCTGGTCGGAGGTGCTTTCGCTGCGAGGAGAGGGGGCATGTGGCTTCGTTTTGTCCTTCCCCCCCAAGGTGCTACTCTTGTGGGAGGGTGGGTCATCGTCAGGCTTCATGCATGGCGTCTCGCTGGGTACGTGGCTACTCCTTGGGAGCCGGTCGTGTTTCCTCTACCAAGGCTGGTCAAGGGCTACGTGAAGGAAGGTGCTACATGCAAGGTGCGGAGATTTCGCACGGTGGTCCCTCTTTTGCGGAGGTGGTTCGTAATGAGCGCGGGGCTGTAGGTTGTTCAAAGCCGTCTTCGTCTGGGAATGCCGCGGGGGGGAGGTGTTCGAAGAGTGTTAACCAGGAGGGGGAGGATGCTCGGGGAGTGGGAGTGCATGCGCTGATCGGGTTCGCTGTGAGGGGCCTGCTTGATTGGGACGTGGTCTTGCGCCACGTTCGTGGGTTCTTGGGTGCAAGCTTCGGTGGCGATGTTGTAAAGCTGACTGCGACGAGGTGCTGCGTGCGTGGTTTGACGCCTGACTAGAGGGATCGGTTGCTTCGCAATGGAGATGTAGCGAACGTCTGCTGGAGGCGTTTTCATTACGAGGATGGGGTCTGTTTGGAGGTCGAAGTGTGCGTGGCGTGGGGTTCGGTCAGGGAGGTGCTGGACGACGCTCTCCGTCCTGGGACGCCTGCGCAAGACTTGCGGATCCTGTTCGAATGCAGCAAGAGTTTTCTCGACGGTATCGAGGAGAAAAGCTTGTTTGCAGAGGTGGAGGTCGGCTGCTTTTCTTTTACTGTGGAGTTGGTGATTGAGGTTCCTCCGTCTTCTCCGGCGGTCGTGGCGGCGGAGGCCAGAGGCGGGTCCGATGACTCTTCGGTTGGCGAGCTGGCGGTTGGGTTTCCAAGGGGTCCCCTCGAGGGAACGGACTCTCCTCTTCATTACGCGCGGCGGTTCGGTAACCTCTCCTCGGCTCTGTTCGTGCCGCCAGGATTATTCTTTTTGCATGGTGACGTGGCGGCACGTGCCCGTGGTGGTTCGGCTACTGTGTTTGAGCCAGTCGCGGTCGCGGATTCAATGCTGCGGTTTGAAGAGTTGGACCGGCTACAGGGTCCGTTTGCTGGTTCGAACTCAAAGGCAGGTTTGGAGTCTCTTTGTGAATCGGGTCGCGATTGGTCGAGGCCGGATCTGGCCCTGCATGTTCCTATTGCGACATCCGGCAGCTCCGCAAGATGCTTTATTCCATCTTGGGAGATCCTTCGCACGCAAGGGGAAGTTTCGAAGATGATCCCTTTCTCCTTTCTCGCTCAGGGCCCGGCGGAGGGGAGTCCTCGGGCTCATGCTGCGTGGGGGGGGGGGGGGGGCAGCCGCGCCTTCTTCATCGGACACCGGCCTCTTCTCTTCCGGTGACTCCGGTCGGGACTATGCGAGTGGCTGTCTTTTGGTGGTCTCGGACGGCGAGGGGGCGACCGACAGGAGGAGCACAAAAAGATACAGAATGAGGAACAGAGCCAGGTCGGCGCGACCGGAGGATGGGCCGTGTCCTCCATTGAAAAGGCTTGTGGCGGAGACCGCGGGAGTGGTTAGGGTTGTGGGAAGCTCCGAAGTTTCCAATGAAAGTTCTCTCTTGGAATGTTCGTGGCCTTGGAGACCCGGATAAGTGGAGAACTGTGGGATCCAAGTGTATTGAGTGGGGTTGCGACATCGTCATGTTTCAGGAGACGAAGATACAATCTATGACGGATGATGCTTGGAGGTCCTTTGGGGCGGGCGTCCTGGATCAGTCCTGTGCTCTTGACGCGACGGGGTCCGCGGGAGGTTTGCTGGTGGCGTGGAGGTCATCGTGTTTTTCTTTGGAGTCGGTGAGCCGCGGGAGGCACGTTTTAACGGTGGTGCTCATTTATTCTGTTTCCTCCGTGAGGTTGGCGGTCTCCTGTGTTTACGGTCCGTGCTGTGGGGCGGCGTGGGTGCAGCTTTGGGAAGATTTGATGGAGGTGGGTAGGACTGTGGGTGGTAGTCCTTGGCTGATCGGGGTATATTTCAACGTCACCTTATTTTCGTCGGACAGACCTGGGGGCAGGGGTGGCCAGGACCTAGGCTCGCTCGCTTTCGTCGACACAGTGGATTCTTTGGACCTCGAGGTGCTGGATGCGGTGATCACCGCGTATACTTGGAGGAGCTCCAATTCTCGGTCGCGTCTGGATCGGTTCCTTGCTTCCAGCACGCTTCTGGAGGCCTTTGATCTTGCCTCGGTTGAGGCGAAGCTGCGTGGATGCTCGGATCATAACCCTATCATTTGGTTCTCGGGGGAGGCGCCGGAGCAGCGGGGGCTGTTCAGATATGAGAAATGCTGGCTGCTCGAGGAAAATTTTAGGGGCCTGGTGGAAACGCATTGGTCGAAGATGATCGTTTCGGGGTCCGCGGCCTCTCGATTTGCTCAGAAGCTTGATTCGCTGCGGGTCCCGGTCAGCTTCTTTCAAGAGGGAGTCTAGAGCGGCTAGACGTGCGGCCAGGGTGGACGCGGAGGAGACTATTCGTCACATCGACGCGCTTGGGGGACAACAGGGACCTTTCGGAGCTGGAGCTTGCCGATCGCGCTGCTACCCAACTTGTTGTTGCTCGGGAGGATAAGATGCACGTGACGGAATGGAGGCAACGCTCGAGAAGCAGGTGGCTTAGGGAGGGGGACGCAAATACCTCCTTCTTTCATCGTGGCTAGTGGGAGGCGCAGGGCGAATGCGTTGCGGTCCATCGTTATTGGGGGACGCGCGTGGAGGGAAATAGAGAGATGAGTAGGGCTATTGCGGAGCACTTCAAGGGTGTGACTTCGTCGACTATCCCTAGGCGGCGGTGGTGGTTGGGTTCGGGCAAGCATATGGTGGCGCACGATCAGGTCGAGTGCCTTGTTCACGACTGGTCTTTGGAGGAGCTTAAGGATGCGGTGTGGGAGCTAAATGCTGATGCGGCTCCTGGCCCGGATGGGTTCCCAGTGGCGTTCTACAAGGATTTTTGGGATCTCGTGAGCCACGAGGTGCTTGAGGTAGCTCTGGAGTTTTGCAGGGGAAACGCGGGCTTCGACAGGATCAACCGGGCTCTCGTTATTTTGCTGCCGAAGTCGGCGGCGCCGGTCTCCATTGACGAGTTTCGCCCTATTTCGGTCTCGAACGCCATTTATCTTATTATTGCGAAGGTTCTCGCTACTCGGTTGGCTGGCATTATTAGCGGTGTTATCTCCCCGTCGCAATCGACCTTCATCCCGGGACGACAGATTGCTGATTGTCTTACGCTGGCGTCGGAGGTCATTGCTGATTGGAAAAGGAGGGAGGTGCGTGGCATCCTGTGGAAAGTGGACTTCAGAAAGCCTACGATTGCCTTGATTGGAGGTTTCTCTGGTCGATGCTCAGGAGGAAGGGGTTCCCGGAGTTGTGGATAACATGGGTGAGGCGTTGTATCACCACCGTCTCGATGTCTGTCTTGGTCAACGGTCGTCCGGGAGGGGGGGTGGATCCAGCCGAGGAGGGGGGTTCGGCAGGGTTGCCCTCTTGCTCCGTTGATATTTATTCTGGCGGCTGATGTTCTATCCGATTTTGCGGCTAATATGGTTAGCAGCGGCCTCTCGCGGGGCTTCTCCAGGGGGGATGTGCATATTCCTATTTTACAATACGCGGACGATACGTTATTTCTCTTGGAGGGGGGATGTGACGGCGGCGAGGGGTATGGCCGTGGCTCTGGAGATCTTCGGCGAGCTTTCTGGTTGGTCAGGAACGAGGCCAAGTCCATGTTCGTGCCCTTCGGCCCTGCGGTCATGGACCGTGATGATTATGCGATGACTTTAGGGTCGGCGTGCTCTTCGCTGCCGATGGATTACTTGGGGATGGCCTTGAACGTGGGGAGGACGCGACTGAGGGACTGGTGAAAGTGGTGGAGAAAGTGGAGGCGAGATTGGCGGGCTGGAAGTCCGCGCTTTTATCGAGAGGTGGCAGGCTTGTTTTACTTAAGGCGGTCCTCTCGGCGATTCCGATTTATTTTTTGTCCAACTGTTAGATACCCAAGGGGATCAAGGCTCGACTGGAGAAGCGTATGCGCGCCTTCTTGCGGGGGAAGAGAGGGGAGGGGGCGAGAGGGATTCACTTGGTTGGGTGGGAAGAGATTACTTACAGGAAGGAGCAGGGGGGCTGGGGGTCAAGTGGCTTGCTCATATGAACGAGGCCTTGCTCCTCAAGTGGGCGTGCAGGATTTGGGGGCCGGGGGAGGATCTCTGCCTCAATGCTGTGCGGAGGATCTATGATGTGGGGGGAGGTTTGCCGTCGCAGGTCTGCCATATTGCTTCACCCACTATGTTTTGGAGGGGGGTGGTGGAGGTGTTCTTGAAGAACGTTGGGCTTTTCAGGCCGGTGCTTGGTGGGGGGGAGTCGTTCTCCTTCTGGTTGGACGATTGGGCGGGGGGGGGGGATCTGCTCTCGCTTCCCGCGCCTCTTTGCGTTGGCTGATGATAAAAACTTGTTCGGTTGTCGGCTTGCTGGTTGGATGGGAACTGATGTCCAACTTTCACGACGAATTTCTCGGATCAGAGGTTGGAGGAATTCTTGCGTTGATCGAGGCAGTACGGGAGGTTGGGGCGCCCTCCTGGGGGGCACGGATCACTGGTGCTGGAGGGAGTCCCCTTTCACGGTTAAGAAGGCTTTTGGTGCTATCGCTAGGCCGCCTCCGTCGCTGTCGGAGATTATCACTCTTGATTGTGCTTTTCTTTGGGCTCTGAAGCTTCCGGAGCGGGTTGGCTTCTTTTTATGGTTGATGAGGAGGAAGAGGTTGATGACGGAGAGACCGTTGTGCTCGACTCTTAGGCGTGATTTCAGATAGATGTCTTCTCTGCAACGCGGCTGTCGAGTCTGTGGAGCACCTTTTTTTCTTTTGCCCCTCGGTGATTGAGATTTGGCAGGGGGTTGATTTGGTTTGGTGTAGCACTGTTGACTTTCACTCGTTTTGATCTTCGCTTCGGGCTAACAAGGGGAGGCCGAGGCTGGAGGTGCTTTATCCGGTTGCCGTGCTATGGGCGGTGTGGCGGGGAGAAATGATCTTTTGTTCTCGGGCAAAGATTCTACAAGGAGAATGTGGTAGCTTTTTGCAAAACACCTGGTGAGGGATTCGGCGTCGTAAAGTTGTTGTAGTGTGGTTTTTGTTGTTTTTCTTTTTGTTGTCCTCGCTGTTCGCTACTTTTATTGAATAAGATTTTTGGGGAGTGTACCATCAAGTATATCCCCCTTGCTTCTGGATTTCAAAAAAAAAAATGTATAGGATCAGGGCTCTTGTTGATTCATAGCATATGCCCACCTTTTTTAACAACTAACAAAGTAATTGTGGCCAATTTACTTGGGGACATGCCTTGAACACATTATCCATCGGTGTCTAGATGTTTGGCTCCTCCATCAGAATTGGGAAAAGTTCCCATCTAAAAAACAAGTGTTTCACTGTGTGGTCAGCGAGCTTGGAGAGTGTGGGGTTTAGGGAGAAGCAGATGCACCCCATCTTGCAGGGGTTTTGTGGCAGTGCCCCTGAAAGAAATTAGAAATTCCATTACTTATTCAGCTTGAATTCCTTTCAAGTTTATATCCGGATTTGTTTATGCTTTTTAATACTAAAGTGGCTATATAAATTAAACTCACTATGTTTAGGATTGACTTACATGGTATCTGTAATACACTGCAATCTCTTTCTCTTCGTGCAGGCTGATAACAATTGTCTTACATTTGATAACAATTGTTAGCATCATAATGGGCACTAAACAGTCAAGGTTTAAAGTTTTAAGCTTACAATCGACAAATGACTAATAAAGAGCAGATTGCCTCACCCAAAATGTCACAAAACAGAATCATATCGGCATGATCTTGAAATTTTGCCTAAATGGTTGATTTTCTATACACAAAAAGTCGATTTTGGGTGGCATGCATGCTATGGCACTTTGAACACTGCCATTGGTTTGAAAATTTTAATTGGAGTTAGGCTAAAGGATTCTAGATAACTTCTTTTTAATATTAGTAAAATTCTGTTTATTATTGAGAGAACTGCTTTCATCTGTTTGTTGAAACATGCATGCGATTACAAACTGACTTTCTACTTGGTAGCATGGGATAGATGCATATCAAGGTCTAAATCAGTGACTAAAACCCATCCAAGCTTTCTCGTCGGATGCGGATATTGTAGCTGGGAGTTTGATGGAAGACAACATGTCCCCGAGGCGTCTGCTAATGGTTCAATCGGCCAGAATTCAACTGTATTGTAAGTGCAACTAAAATGGCACTGTGCTATCTTCTTTGAATTATTCTTTGCCTACTGATCGGTCGTGGATTCATCATTTCACACGGAACCTATTTCCAAAGCTTATTGTTGGAGAAATAAGTGCGTTGTTATTTCTGAGAATCCTAGATTCTCTTATATAGAGGAGAGTCCTATGGGTAAATTACATAAAACGGATATAGAGAAATAAAATAACGAAACATGTACATAGAGAATATGGAAATATATAAATATCTCTACACCCCCCTCAAGATGGAGCATAGATGTCAATCATGCTCAACTTGGACAAACACTTCAGGAATGGTTCTCTGAGCAATACCGTGGTAAATATATCTGCTGTTTGCTCTCCTGAACTGACATGGGAGGTAGATATCACAAGACCCTGCACATTCCTTGTAAATTCCAACGATAAGAAATACCTTAGTGTGCCCAGATCCTTAGTGACAAACTGACTGCCCAAAATTTTTTTGACATCTTTATTCCTTGCACATCATCTCCTGTAACAATTATATCATCAACATAAATCATGATAACAACTATACCTTTAGATGTTCTATGCACAAAATAGAGAATGGTCTGCATTTGACCTCTTGAACCCCTACCGTTCAATCAGATCCGAGAGCTTCTGAAACCATGCCCTTGGACTTTGTTTAAGACCATATAACGCCTTATGGAGTCGACAAACCTGTTGACACTCCCCCTCAATAGCAAACCCCGGAGGTTGCTGCATGTATACCTCCTCCTGTAGATCTCCATATAAAAATGCATTTTTAACATCTAGCTGAAATAAGGGCCAGCCACGTACCACTGCAAGGGAAAGCAGAACACGTGAAGTGGATTGACGTGCAATAGGAGAGAATGTGTCCATACAATCTACACCATAGGTTTGAGTAAACCCTCGTGCCACAAATCTTGCTTTGTAATGATCAAGATACCATCTGCATGATATTTAACAGTAAATATCCATTTCAACTGACCCTTGAGGCACCAGAAGGAGCAGGCACCAAACTCCATGTACCACGTGATTGCAAAGCAGCCATCTCTTCCCCGCTGAACGCCAACGACTATCTTTCAAGGCCTCCTGTAAGTTTGTGGATTATCCACAACAGATAAAGCAACTGCAAATATCTGAAAATCCCCTGTCAGGCGATGAAAGGACACGTGGGAAGCAAGTGGATATGACGTGTATGTACGCTTTTGCTTCCTAATGACAATGGATATGTCCATATCCTCAGGAACTTCCTCCTGCAATGATTCTGTACAGAATTATCGCCAGACCCATCGTTAGAAAACATGCTATCGGAACAAACCTAGGGCGTGCTGGATGATTTGCCAAGAACATGAGCAGAAGCTGGCCGATGCGTATAGTATTTGGGGTAAGGGTGGAATAGTGGACACATGCTGCTGTGTAGAGGGAACTGGTGGTGGTGGCAACGATTGTGGTGTAACAGGAGGAAGGAGGCAACTGACTCAGAGATGAGGTGGCATGTAGATTTCGATATCAGACTTTGAAGAAGCCAATATGTCACCTATAGGAGAGAAATACATCACATACTCAAAAAATGCGACATCAACACTGATATAATATTTCTTCCGTAAAGGATCATAGCACCTACAACCCTTCTGGGTCTTGGAGTACCCAACAAAAACACATTTGACAACCCTAGGAGAGAGCTTGTCAAAGACCTGGAACCAACTGGTGAACAATGCAACAGAGCTAAAGACACAAGGAGTAAGAGAGAATAATTCCTTCTCAGGGAGGGCTATAGAGAAAGGAATTTTCTCTCCCAAGACAGACGAGGGCATGCGATGCACTAGATAACATGCTGTAAGAACCGCATGACCCCAAAACGAATGTGGGGCACGACTCTTAATAAGAAGGGTCCAGGTGACATCAAGTAAATGTCGATGTTTTCTCTCTGCAACACCGTTTTGTCTGAGAAGTATAAACACATGATGTTTGATGAATTATACCAAGGGGTGAAAAGAAATATGATAGTGAACGAGTACAAAATTCCAAAGCATTATCGGTTCTCACAAACTTCAAATACGAAGAGAAAACATTATGCACTTCATTGATAAAAGTTTTGATTACATCCCCTGCTTCAGATTTATTCTTCAATAGAAACACTCAAGACAAATGAAAAAATTCATCTACTACAAAAAAATAAAACCTGTGTCCCTGATGATCAGGAACACGACTTGGACCCCAAATATCGAAATGAATCAACTCAAAAAGGGAGCTACTGCTCCGACTCTGGCTGTTGGGAAAAGATGGTTGATGATGCTTTTCCAACTGACACGCTTCACACTGGGAAGAGGAACCCGGAGAAATCTGCGGTAAAATGTGACACATCTTCTGGAGAGGGGAGGTGGCCAAAACGTAGATGCCAAGTATAGGGAGAGGCTGGTCCGATTGGATGAAAGGATACCCCTGCAAAAGGAGTGCGAACTGGTCGATAAAGGCCACCCTGCTCACGACCACACCCAATCACTCTGCCCGTAAGGATGTCCTAAAATCCAAGAGACGATGGGTCAAAGATAACTCAACAATGCAAATCCTTTGTAAGTTGGTTACTTGATGACAAATTTATAGAAAAATACGGAGCATGTAACACATTCTGAAGATGCATCGAAGGCGTCAAAGAAATCTCCCCATATTTTGTGATCGGGGAATGAGTCCCATCGGCTATCACCACAGTCCTTCCTGGAGGAAACTGTCCGTATGCTGTAAGCTGCTCTATGTCTCCACATAAATGATGGGTCGCCTCGGATTCTATGATCCACTTTGTAATCTCTGATCCATGACAATAGGTAAAAGCAAAAGGGCTACCTGAGGTACTGTCTGTAGCAGACGTACTGGTAGAAGCAGAAGCTGCCATATCTGAATGACCTCCTGGAGATGAGGCAGGAGGCATGATATCCCTAAGTATGGCAACAAGATCATCAAATCTCTGATCTGAAGTAGGTGCAGGAGACTCAACCAGTTCCGCTACCCGTGCTGATGCTGGGAAGCCATGCTTATAATAACATGTATCCTCTGAATGATCAGGACGATGGCAATACGCGCATGGTTGACGAGTCCGACCCCCTCTACCGCGGGGTCCACATCCACGAAAGGTAGAAGACCCGCCTCTGCCCCTGGAGGCTGCCATTGCCGAAGAGGTCTGGCCAGTAGTAGCAGTCGAAACATTGATCCTGTTAAGTCTATGGAAAGCTTCCTCCATAAGAGGAATAGTAACATCCGCAAGGATCTGAGAGCAGGCAGCGTCATATTCAGGATCAAGTGCAATAAGGAATACACCAACCATGGTAGCATTCCTGTATGTCTTCTACTGCTCAGGAATGGCCGTCAGAGGCATGAAGCTGTGGAGCTTCTCAAACATCCCACGCAAGGATGTGTACAATAAGTGAAGAGGCCTTCCGTTCTGCTTGACAGTGATATCATGCTATAGTTGAAGAATCTTAGTTTCATTCTGAGCATGAGAATAGGTTGCTGCGAGAATATCCCACATTGCCTTGGCAGTGGGCTGATACTGGCGATCTCTATCGTCAATGTACCTGACAACCAAACTTTGGTGTATGCGTCGTCCGCCTCCCACGAGGCATGAATCCCTATTTTCTCCCCCGGTTCATCGTCGGTAAGAATATGCTTCTTACCGTTAGACTTCATAAGGCTCATGAACTGCATGGCCCAGAGTTCATAGTTCGTCCCGTCCATCTTGACAATTGGTGCCGGACCTCTGAAGGCAACTGCGGCGGGTACATCTATTTTGTTTTCTGACATGTTGTCGGATGAAGATAGAGAGAGAGGGCCGGCTGGTGTGGATTCAGGTTAGGGTATACGAGCTCCGGTCTCGGACCGCCACTCTGATACCATGTTGGAAGAAATAAGTGCATTGTTATTTCTGAGAACCCTAGGCTCTCTTATATAGAGGAGAGTCCTATGAATAAATTACATAAAGCGGATATAGAGAAATAAAATAACGAAACAAGTACACAGAGAATATGAAAATATATAAATATCTCTGCACTTATAGATCAGTGGAGGTAATGCACATTAAATCTTTTTTTTATTAAAAAACCATGTCCACAATTGAGGATGATATTTCAAAGGTAAAACTTATATGTACGTTTTGTTATGTTCTATTTCTTTTCCAATTTTTTGGATGAAATTATTTTGGGTAGATACTGACATGATAGTTGAATCTTGGAGGGAGGCCTTGAAACACAAGTAATTCTGGTTTAATGTCCCAATTGATAGAATGGAAGTACAAAATGAGTGTAAAAGGTTAGAGATGGGAGATGGGATACAATTAGAAAATAGAGCATATTCCATTCCAAAGAAAAGAAAGTTGTTCTTATTGGGGCTCAATTTTTTCGATGATATGGAGTCACTTGTAGATGATGAGGGTTGCGCGTTAGGTAGCCGACAACTAGTGCAAGAGAGACAAATTCCTAAATAACATTCTTTTTAGGAACACTATTTAGGAATTTTCCCTCAAATCAATCAGATCTTTTCAACATGGATTTAAGTAAACATTTGATTTCGTTGGGATGTTCCCTACTAGCGATGCGTTGCATCACCGAAGGCAATGAGTAGATGGCAATGGTCATTACATCGCTGCCCGGATGTAGTTCAAAATTTGCAAGGGTCCTCACATGAGGAACACATGTGAGTAAATAAGCTAGTTTCGCTGCATCGTCGCTCGGATACAATCTAAAATTTATAAGAGTCGAGGCTAAAAAAAATTTATAAGAGTTCTCGCAAGATGGACGCATGCGAGTAAAGAAGTTAGTCCAAAAGAGGTTGTAAAAGAAGTTGCAGATATATAGTTGGAATATTGACACTTTGACTGGCAAATTGATGGGGATAGTAGATATGATGGAAAGAAGGAAGATTCGGATACTATGTCTCCAAGTGACAAAATGAGTTGGAGAGAAAGCAAGGGAGATCGAGAAGACATGCTTTAAACTGTGGTATTCAGGTAAAGATAAGGGCAGAAATGATGTTAAAGTGGTTGTTCATAAGGATTTGAAGGATAGTATGGTTGAGGTGCAAAGATTCGGGGATCGGATTATTTTGCTAACTCGAAGAAGAAATTATGAATATCATCTCAGTTGATGCTAGAAATTTAACAAGATGCTCGAATACTTCTCAGAATTAGAGTTTTGGAAACCCTAGAATTTTCTTGAATTTTGACCGGATTACGAACATATCACGAATATGAACATAATAATCTTTACGGACAAATACATGAACCAAACATAATAATAAACCTTCAAGAACGAAATATCAAGAACCAAACCTTCTCTGATACCATGTAGAAAATGACAATGAGGAAGAATTATAATCAGATATGCCCTGTCCTGGCAAGGTGGTAGCCCCGGTCGAGTCAGGAGCTCCGGGCGGCGAGAATGGGGTCGACAGTTTGCTGATTGGAGTTTTGTCGGGGACCGCGCTGTGCCCTGTCCAGGGGGGTGGTGGAGGAGGAACTCTCGCGTTGCTTCGGCAGAGAGTTCAGCGGCGATGTCGTCCCGCTGGGGGCGGGTCGGCTCTGTGTTTGTGGGCTCTCTGTTCAGCAGAAGGGAGTGCTTCTGGCTTCGGGGTTGGACGGAGCGGTTTTTTGGAGGCTGCCGAGGTTCGCTGATGGGGTAGTTGATTGCCCGGTCGTTCGGGTAGCGCATGTGCGGGGGGCACCCTTCCTCTCACGTTCGATCCATGCATTGGGTCCGGATCCAAGGCGGTCTTGGAGGTCCTGGAGGATGGCGCTGTGCTGGGCAACGACCTAGAGGTGGCTGTGCATGGAATGCCCTCAGGGGTCATATCCCGTGTCGGAGGCGTTGCTGGCTGTCGGCCGTTTTTCTTTTAAGTTGCAAGTCCGGTTCCTTGATCCGCCTCCGCCGCCGGGCAGGGCGGATGCAGGTGACGTCGTTTGGCCTTCTCTGGCGGCATCGCTTGATCGTTCGGGAGACGTCGCTTGGCCTTCTCCGGTTGAGGGGGAACAGTCTTCTCGGAGGGAGGAGTCGCCTGGCTCTTCGTGGGGCTCTGCTCCGCCGTTTCGGGGGACACTCCACTTTTGCAGTTCCCAGGCGTCGGTTGATCTACCGTTGAAGGCGGCAGTAGATTCTTTGTCACTTTGTTTCCTCCGCGGGGGCCGGTTGGGCTGCATTTGGACCAATGCTTCCGGATCCTGCAGGCGGACCTCCTGCTTGCTGCGCGGGGGTCTTCAGGCCCAGTTCTCTCTCGGGTCGTGTTCTCGAGTGCGCCGCACCCGGGTGCGGTTTGCTTGGAGGCGGACTTCTTCGGATCCGCAGGCCCGACCTTCTCGGGGCAGGGCTTCGCGGATACTCTGCGCGGATCCTTCTTCGACTCCCCTAGCGTGGGGGCTCCGGGTTTCCAGCCCCCGTGCCCAGTTCTGGGGGGCTTTGTGGACGCTACCAGTGGGGCTTGGGAGGCTGGCTACGGCGAGGGGCATCCGCCCGATGTCAGGGGGGGTGGTGGCCTGCTCTATCCTCGACGCGGAAGTTGATTGCTTGTCGGTTGGCGCAGTGGCGGCTTGCCAAGATGATGCGCCCGCTCTTGTCGTTGAGGCCATGGCAGATTCTCCTACCGGGGATGGAGGGGGTGATCGGAGATCTGGAAAGAGGTACCGGAGAAGACATTGTTCCAGGGCTGCTGCGGCGGGGCCTGCTCCAGTCTCAGAGCTGAAACTCATGGTTGCGAAGGTCGTAGGGGTAGTGAGTTTGGAGGGAGGGGTCAGAACTGGTTACTAATGAAGATACTCTCGTGGAAAGTAAGGGGTCTGGGCGACCCGGAGAAGAGGAGAGTCTTCTGTTCGAGGTCTGTAGAGTGGGGTTACGATGTGGTGTTCTCGCAGGAAACTAAGCTGGGCTCGCTCACGAGCATAGATTGGCAATCTTTTGGTGCGGGCTCGATCACTGATTTCGACTCGATTGAGGCGGTTGGCTCTGCGGGCGGGCTACTTGTTGCTTGGAAGGGCTCAGCTCTCGCCCGATGTTCGGAGATGAGGGGACGCACGTCCTGGCGGTTCTGCTGGAGTGCCTTCGCTCGGGGGTGATGTTTGCTTTCCTGCGTGCATGGTCCGTGTCAGGCGTCGGCGCGGAAGCAACATTGGGTGGACCTGAGGGCCGCTAGAGAGACCTTCCCGGAAGTCCCCTGGTTTGTGGGGGGGACTTCAATGTCACTTTGCTTTCTTCGGACATGCCGAGGTTGCGGTGCGGTCAGGACCCCAGCTCTGAGGCCTTCGTGGAGGTGGTGGATTCACTGGAGCCGGAGGTTCTGGATGCGACAGGCACTAAATACACATGGCATAACGCCAACTCCAGGTCACATCTCGATCGTTTTTTGGCGTCGGCGGAACTTTTGGAGCTGTTCCCGCTCTCGTTTGTTGCTGCCAGGCCGCATACTAGGTCTGATCACACGCCCATCTTGTGGGACTCCGGCGATCCTCCGCCCCACGTGGCTTCTTCCGCTACGAGAAGCCTTGGTTACTGGAGGATTCATCCAGAGACTTGGTGGTTTCGCACTGGAATTCGATCGTTGTGGCAGGCTCGGCTACGACGAGGTTCGTCCGGAAGCTGGACTCATTGCGGGCACGGCTGTGTGCATTCAAGCGGGACTCGAGGGAGGATCGCCGCACGGTCAGGGTCGCGGCAGAGGGCATGGTCAATTTGCTCGACGCCTTGGAGGACGAGCGTCCCCTAGCGGAGGACAAATTGAGGCAGCGAGCGGAGGTGCAAAAGAAGATTTTTTGATGAAGACAGGAAGAGGGTAACTGAATGGAAGCAAAGATCCAGACACAGATGGCTCAGAGAGGGAGACACGAACACTGCCTTCTTCCATAAGGTTGCCAGTGGGAGGCGGAGGGAGAACGTCATGAGGTCGATGTTCATTGATGGGGTAAGAGTGGAGGGAAACAGAGAACTGGGAAGAGCGATTGCAGACTACTTTCCCGAGTTCTCGGCGAGGGGGGCTGGCAGGCGGTGGAGGTGGACTGGCTTGGGAGCGGTGCACTTGTCGGACACTCATGCGTCTAGCCTGACTCAGGCGGTTACGTTAGAGGAGCTAAAGACGGCGTTGTGGAATCTCAAAGGCGATGGCGCGTCAGTCCAGATGGTTTCCCAGTCTCTTTTTACTGGGATTTCTAGGACTTGGTTGGCAGGAACGTGCTCGAGGTGGTAGTGGAGAGCTGTCGTTGCAATGCAGGTTTTGAGCGGGTAAACAAGGCGCTGGTGGTGCTCCTTTCGAAGAGGAGTGGAGCGGAGAGGATCGAAGACTTTCGGATTATCGCCATTTCCAATGCGCTATATTTGATTGTTGCTAAAGTCTTCGCGACTAGATTGAGTAGAGTCCTGGAGCACATTATTTCCCCTTCTCAGACAGCCTTCGTACTGGGAAGGCAAATTGCAGACAGCTTGGTCATGGCGTCTGAGATTGTCGCGGATTGGAAGAGGACCGACAGACAGGCCCTGTTATGGAAGGTGGACTTCTCGAAGGCTTTTGACACCTTGGACTGGCACTTTCTCTGGGCGGCATTGCATAGAAGAGGCTTTCCCGAGGTCTGGATTTCTTGGATGAAACAGTGCGCCATACGGCTTCCATGACGATCCTCATGAATGGGCGTCCGGAGGGGGGGGGGGGGTTTTCCAGCCGTGGAGGGGGGTGAGGCAGGGATGCCCTCTCGCTCCCTTGCTCTTTATCATCGCGGCGGACGTTCTTGCTTGTATCATGGCGTTCTGCTTGTATGCTTGTATGATTGGCATATGGTACATAAGAGCTTACATGATACTCAAGTAATATTTCTCAAGTAAGCTCTTATGTACCATATGTAAGTATCAGTCAGTATGATTATTACTCAAGTAATATTTCAAAGATCAACAATAAGTTCTTATGTGTCATGTGTAAGTATCAGTTACTTAAATCTTCAGTAAGTATCATGTAGTATCTTTAAGTACCATCTCTAAGTAATATTTCAATGAGTTACTTAAATCTTCAGTAAGTATCATGTATTAATTATCAGTAACTTATTGTATGACACAAGTAGTATTCTCATAATCAACAGTAAGTTATTATAAAGCATCTGTAAGTACTAGTAACTAAAGCATCTGTAAGTTCTTATTTATCATATGTAAGTATCAGTAAGTTATCAACTGACACGATTAATTTTCTCAAAATCAACAGTAAGTTATTATAGGGATTCGGTAAGTAACAATAACTTAAAGCATCAGTAAGTTATAGTTAGCATATGTAAGAATTAGTAAGTTATTATCTGACACAAGTAATAGTCTCAAAATCAACGGTAAGTTATTATAAAGCATCTTTAAGTATGAATAACATAAGTTATTGACTGACACTAGTAACATTCTCAAAATCAACTCTAAGTTATTATAAAGCATCTGTAAGTATCAGTAAATTAAAGCATCAGGAAGTACTTATCTAGCATATGTAAGTATCAGTAATTTCTTAATTGACACAAGTAATAATCTCTAAACCAACAGTAAGTTATTATATAACATCTGTAAGTTATTAAACTACCAACAATTCTATTATACAAAATCAATAAAATTTAAATGCAACAGTATCTGTAAAGAATGATAGGTTGATTTCAAACCTCCAAAGCTTGCTCTTTGTTGTCTTCAATCTTTTGAATTTCATCTTCATCTTCTACATTCATCACTGTTTCAAAATTCTTTTTTTCAAGCTTTCTTTTTTTTCCTTACTACTTTCTCCTTAATTCGATTGGTTTGTGTTTTTTCTTCTTCATTTATTGCTCTTCTTGATTTGACCCTTTTTGACATGCTGCTAGGAGTGATAAGATTCTTGCTTCTACCCCTCTTTGGAACATTTGTTTTATTTTTGTCACGATCTTTCGAATCTTCCTCAATTCCAAGATCAAAGGATGGTGATTCATTGTTTTGTTTTTCTTGTTCACCGACCTTTGTTGTCTTCTCCTCTTGCTGCTTTACATTAAATGATTTTGCAAAGAACTCCTCGAACCATTGCTTTAGAATAGATATTTCGAGCTTCAGCTTCTCATTCTCCTTCAATGTATTCTTATAATGATCTTTCATTTTTTTGTATTCTTCTGATGATGGCAGTTGAGATATGAGACTCTCCAAATTACTTATTTTCTTCTTGTGTTCTTCACATTTACATTCTAGTATATTTTGATGTTGAGCAGTCTTCAAAAGTGAGGTCATTGAACAATCATGAAGTTGTCGTGGTTGTGGTACAATGACACGCAATGCATAAGCAGTTGAAATGAAACCCTCGGTTACGAAGGTTTCATAATCAAAAATGAATTTATTTGGGTCAATCTTGAATATCTCTTTTTCTTCAAAGTCTAGCTGGACAACAATCTAATATAAGGAAATATTTTTAGCTTGCAAACAATATTCATATTGATAATCAACAACCTTGCAAATAATATTCATAATGACTAACAGTAACATTATTAAATGTATCAGGTTGTCAGTAGTATTGCAATCAATATTCATATTGATAATCAGCAACCTTGCAAGTAATATTCATAATATCAAGCAGTAACATTATTAAATGTATCAGGTTGTCAGTAGTAAAAGTTTCCTATATATGAAATCTCATTCTATAGTTAAAATTAAAATCCCAAATGAATTTGTATTTAAGAATATGGTACCTGATCTTCATCAAAGTTCATGAATTGTTCAATGGTAACTTTGCATGGAGTAGACCATTTTCTAATTTTTGGCAATAGATTTTGGTTAAATGCAAGTGATGGGAATACGTGCTCCAGAGCCCATGCCTGAAAAATTATACATAGTTAACTATCTGCTAAATATTTATTAAAAACATAACAGTAGATAGAGATGAATAAGCTTATATATAAACATTCTGCATATCCAGTTAAGTAGCCAACTGTGCTTTTCCAATCAGATGATAAACGCTTTCTCATTTTTTCGACTATGTCTTCCAAACGTTGCATTATCATAGTACCAACTGCATTAGACCAATTGAAGAAACGTGTATCTTCAATTGAATCTATGTAATTGAGTAGGACCTTTGGGAAGCAGAAGTTGGTTTCGGGGAATAGAAATGTACCAAACATTAATGATATTAGACATCTTATGTACATTCTATTTGAATGATCATCTTCTTGAGTTCTTAAAGAATCAAGCATGTCACAAATATTACGACGATTTAATAACATGCTTGATTGGCAAAATAGCTCTTCGAATAAACTTGACCATTCAAATGAAAACCCCTTTAGATGTATAGGAAATCCGGATGATGGCAATTCCAAAATCAACCCTATGTCATTATCTGAGAATATGAGTTCTTTTTTTCCAAACTTGAAAATCCGATCCCCTTGATATCTTTGAACAATAAAGTCCAAGGCTTGATAATTAAAATCAAGTTTTGTAATCGATACTATTCTTGAGAAAGCGGATTTATCAATCAACTCTTTATGCCTCCCATCCAACTTTTGTTATCAAGATATGTTACAAATTATTTTATGTAACATCTGTGTTGGACACAATATCTTACTGCAATATTGAAATTAAAATCAGTTAATATTATGTAATTAGAAAGAGTTTTTTCTTAACTTCCAATCTTATTAAATTTTAGCTTACTTGGCATTGGTTCTATCTTTACGTTATCCTTTATAGTATCAAGAGTCAAACCCGATACTCTTTCTACATAGCACAAATTTAGTGTTAATAATAAGTTCAGACATTCATTATTACCAATTTGAGTGTTAATATGCAAGCTTACCAGTGAAAACTTCATTAGTTTTATCACCCTCAAAGCTAGTATCTGCATAAAGTTACTTCTTAATACATAATTCAATTAGAATAAATTTTTTTTATAATAAATAGCAAAATTACCCCTTGCAGATTCCATTGTTGCTTTTTTTAAATTTTGTTGTATTCGTCTCCTGTAGGAAACATCAAACGTTTTTGCTGGATCCATCTGCAAAAGTAGTAAATGAAATACTAAATACAATTACTGATATAATTTTGTTAGTGATTTCAACAAGAACAGTAGCAAATTAATAATTAACTCAAGCAACATTTCTAAAATCTTTAGTATTTCTTTGTTAACCATTTCTAAGCTTCATTAGAATTAATCTTTATTATAAGTAAATTTGATGCATGAATCAGTAGGTTCTTGCTTGTCACATGTATTAGTAAGTTTGGAACATGTATCAGTAACTTTGAAGTATGCATCAATAAGTTTATTTTATTTATCAGTAATTATTTCCAATGTATTATCTTTGAAGAATGAATTAGTAACTTTGAAGCTTGTATCAGTAAGTTTGAAGAAGACATCGGTAACTTTCATTATTTTATCATTAAATTTAATGATCACATGTAAAATAACAATATATTATCTTTGAAGAATGCATCAGTATCTTCGAAGATTGTATCAGTAAGTTTGAAGAAGGCATCAGTAACTTTCACATGCAAATACAATTACTGATATAATTTTGTTAGTGATTTCAACAAGAACAGCAGCAAATTAATAATTAACTCAAGCAACATTTGAAAAATCTTTATTATTTCTTTGTTAACCATCTCTAAGCTTCATTAGAATTAAGTAACGGTAAAATTTAAATGCAACCGCATTAGTAAAATATGATACATCATCAGAATAAATCAGTAAAATATGTAAACACATTACATACCAACATATGTAAGAATGAATCATTGGTAGGTTCTTCGATAGCATCTTTAATCATTCGTAATTTAAAGCAGCAGTATATATAACATCGTTCTCGATATGTTCTATGCATGCAGCTATGAATTAATCCGCAAGTTCAATTTTTAAAAGAATTTGTTTTCGTAACCCTAATACGTCTACTTCCTCAAAAACTCTTATAAGAATTGGCTTAGCATTCCAATGGAATTTTTCGGGTTGTAAAATGATCACTAACCATGTCTAACCGTGTTTATCCCGCTCCGCCCGCGATGCAATCGTCAAGAAGTTCTTCTCTGCTCCGCCGCGAACCGAACACTTTCGCTGAAAGTAAGTTTTTTGGATGTTAACCTAACTTGTGATATTTGATAATGCGGTAAAAAGTAACTTATTGTAAATACAGCTTTAAATATAACGATGGTAATATTATAAGTAGGATAAGTAACTTTTATATGTACTACTTGTAACTTTAAAATGAAACTATAATTTTATTCACTTTCCAAAAGTTACTTTGAAGCATGTATCAGTAAGATCTTGCTACTCAATGGTATCAGTAAGTATGAAACATGTATTAGTAAATTTGATGCATGAATCAGTAAATTCTTGCTTCTCACATGTATTAGTAAGTTTGGAACATGTATCAGTAACTTTGAAGCATGCATTAGTAAGTTTATTTTATTTATCAGTAAGTATTTCCAATATATTATTTTTGAAGAATGAATCAGTAACTTTGAAGCTTGTATCAGTAAGTTTGAATAAGGCATCAATAAATCTCATTATTTTATCAGTAACTTTAATGATCACATGTAAAATAACAATATATTATCTTTGAAGAATGCATCAGTATCTTCGAAGCTTGTATCAGTAATTTGGAAAAGGCATCGGTAACTTTCATTATTTTATCAGTAACTTTAATGATCACATGTAAAATAACAATAGAGGTATGCATCTAAGTTTGGAACATGTATCAGTAACTTTGAAGCATGCAGCAGTAAGTTTATTCTATGTATCAGTAACTATTTTTAATATAGAATCCGAAGAATGCATCAGTAACTTTGAAGCTTGTATCAGTAAGTTTGAAGTAGGCATCAGTAACTTTCATTATTTTATCAGTATCTTTAATGATCACATGTAAAATAACAATAGAGGTATGCATCAGTCAGTATTTTATTGTTATTTGTAAGTAAATTTTACGTACTCATTAGTAAAAAATAATCGAATTTGTGTATAAGAAATTTAGTATTAACTGTAACACATAATTAAACGATAAACAATCTAAAAATTTTCAAGAGTAATTCTATTTGTTCGAAATCCAACATCCACATTTTTTCTTACTATCAGTATCGGTACTTGAATTTTAAATAACTTTGCATCAAAATTTAGTAATATATGAATCGGATTTTGTATACGTAAAAAATATGGAATTAAAAGTACCTATTAATAACTCCTGAGAATAAAAAGTATTCAGATAAACTTTATAAAATAAAATTCGCTTCTTAAGAAAAATAGCATTTGTTTTTATAATTCTAATACATCGCAAACACATAATAATCGAATATTACGTCTTAAAATTTCAAGTATGATAGTAATTTTAATAATATAGCGATTTTTACATAAAATTTCAATGTGGTAAAAGTTTTCGAATGCTGGAAGTCGCATATATAATGTAAACAACATAAAACTTACTGATTCTCGATCTTGAAGCACATTCAAATGATCTTCAAAGATGAATGAGAGTAGGGATTGGCTTTGTTTGATCGCCGTATGCGTAACCAAGAAACCCTAATAATTTTTTGGTAATTACTCGATTACTAATTACGTCATACAAAAGAAATTAACGCCCTTCTTTCTCGCGATAGCAGTTATGGTATCCAAAAGGTGTCATATTTAACATTATAATTGAAAATCTATTTTAACCACACGTTTAATATCGGACGTACGTTATTAGGGGCCTATTAAATCCTAAATGGGCACAGTGCCCTCTAGATAAGTCCTATATATACATACATACATATACATATATATATATATATATATATATATATATATATATATATATATATATATATATATATGCGCGCTCGCTGCGGTGGGTCCCAAGTTGGGGCGCCACCCTCTTTTTCCTCAAAAAAAATTCTCTTCTATGCCCCTCTATCCCACTTTCGGGAGCGGTCTGAGCCACCCATGAGTCCTGAGCTAGAAATATCTCACGGAAGCCTGAACCCGAGTTGGCTGAAAATATATATTGCATGGTCGCACTGATGTTTTCTGATGTAGAACCCAAGATCCTGAGCCCGAGGTACTCCACACTGAAATCATTGGAACAAGCTAGTCATGATAATACTTGAATCTTAATAAATCGTAATAAACTCAGGGTTATCGATTTCTTTTGTGCACTTCATAGAAGCTGTATTTAAGGTGCTACCTGGCTTGTGAACAGATATACTGCATCTATATATAGTTGTATCAATTACTAAGTAGTAAAGCATGGAATCAATGAACAGTTCAAGACCTGCTTCAAGGCTTCCATATTTGCTATCCATTGCTGGAGTTCTTATTGGATGCGCTATAGTTTATGCACTTATTGTTTCCATAAAGGACGGCCCTTCCACACTAGTAGCAGCCATTGCAAAGTCAGGCTTCACTGCTGCATTCTCTTTGATATTTGTCTCCGAGATTGGGGACAAGGTATGCAATAAACTCCTGATTTTATTTTGGCATTTCTTTATCCTTTGTGTTAGACCATACAAGTGAAATTCTTCGTTGTATATTCATGAGTCCACTGCTGCTTTCCATAAATTCTTGGGATGTTACCGGCACATGCCAACATGCTGCTTATCTAGGTTTTGACTGACCTTATATCTAAGTTCTAATGCACTTCTACTATGATGGTGTTTTAAGAAGCTGAATCTAGTACAATGTCAACTTTGTACTTGGTTTGGTAGTTAGTGTGATACCTGATATGGGAATCAGTGTTGTCAGGATTTGCAGATGGTTTCAAGTCCCACCAAACTCACAAATGACCTGAAATAATTTCACACCACCTCAACTGTTAACATGATCAATTTATCTTTTGTCTCATCTTTTATGAGGAATTAACATTTTTCACTTCAATGGCCCATTGTTCATGAGTTCCCCATAGAGCAAAAATTATTCCTCGACACGATTTCAAATCTGTAATGGTTCTTTGACTGGTTGTATGGTTTATGATTCAAAATGTAAGAAAGTATGATTCGATGTATCTGGCTGCTAGTTAGCCATTCTAGTTGTATTAAAATAAGCAATTTCAGATGGACCCACCTGGCCTTACAAGTTGATTTAGATATGTTCTTAGTGTTTCTTGATTTGTATTTTGCAGACATTCTTCATAGCAGCATTATTGGCCATGCAATATGACAAGGCATTGGTATGTGTATTGCTTCATGCTTTCTTTCTTATTTTCATATGATCAACTTTGTGTGTGTGTGTTTTTTTGGGTTGGGGGGGGGGGTGCATGCACGGGAGTGCTATTTGTTTATCCTTTCACTTTTTCTTTGAAAAGTTGCTATTGGGGTTGCAACTGGACAGATAATGATACGGAAGTTACCATATTGACATCCGTGTTTAAAGTCCGACAATAACAGAATACAAATAGCCACTAGACATGTACTGATTGCCCATTGGATAGTGGTTGCCTCGTAATATGTTTAAATTTTTAAGTACTACGTAATGTTCACAATAACAAAATATTGTGTATTTATTAAATTACTTCAATGTTATAGTAGAAGTTGTTAGTTTGAATCAACACCACCAATAACATAGCTTTTTCCCAGATTAAGTAGGGCTGGCTACATGAATTCTTTGCCTCCATTCAGATATATTTTGGATCATTCTCGGATTTATATCCAATCTTTCCTGTAATTAAGATCCAAGAAATTGTTATTTTGAATAACTTAATTTTTTAATGAAAACGGGAGTGGATTGTGGATAACTAAGAGATGGATGAAAAGGAAGCTGCTCTAGAGGGTAGATTTGACTGAAGGGACATCTCGAGTCTCGAAATTGGAAGAGGGGCATCGAGTTTTGATATTTGGCAAAGCGGGTGTTGAAGAAAACACTGGGTTGCTTAAATATTTGGAAATAGGGTCCTCTTATATAGAGGAGAAATCCGTTGGGCAAATTACATAAAGAAGACATAAAGAAAAGAGTACACATAAAAGAAATAAAAGATAACTAATACCTTAACACTCCCCCTCAAGCTGGAGCATATATATCAATCATGCTCAGCTTGGAACAATGTTTTTGGAATGACCCTCTGCTTAGGGCCTTGGTGAACATATATGCTCTCCTGAGCTAACATGAGTGGTGGAGATGGAGCTAACCTGAATCATGTCTTGAGTGTAGTGATAGTCTACCTCGATATTCTTGGTCCTCTCATGGAAGGCTGTATTGTTAACAATGAAGAAAGCATCCTGGTTGTCGCATTGGAGGTTCATGGAAAGAGGCAACTCAACTGTTAAGTTAGTAAGAACAAATCTGACCCAGATCGTCTTTGTACTCACTTGTGCCATGGCTCTGTACTCTGATTCTGCACTAGATCTAGCGGGCACTATCTGCTTCTTGCTCTTCAAAGACACCAAGGAACTCCTTGCGAATATTGCAAAGCCAGAGGTTGATTTCCTGTCCTTGAGAGACCACGCATAATCTGCACCTGCACAAGATGTAACGACAAGGGACATGCCTCTGTTAAATAGAAGACCAATGCTAGGTGATGTCTTCAGATATCTTAGAATCATATGGACTGCATTCATATGTGCCTGTTTAGGTTGCTCTATGAACTAACTCACTTTGCTCACTGCAAAGAATATATCTGGTATGGTGATGGTTATGTATAGGAGTTTCCCAATGAGCTCCCTGTACCTTCTCTTGTCTACCTCCTCGTGTTATCATCATACAGCTTCATACTCGGGTCCAAAGAATGGGACTTATAAATCAAGGAAAAACTTGTCTACACGAGCACGAGGGGAATTGATTGCAGGTGTAAACTCAAATTGCAACCCTTCCCACAATGTGTCCTAGGGCAAGAGATGGTGATTTATCAATTTGAAATCACCTTAGAAACCTTAAATCAGACTGTACGTGATCACTCGATCACCGGTACGGTTTCCTAGAACACACGGTGATGCAACAACGCAACCCTAATTGAGATAGGGGTGTCACTATCCACGAGAGAGGAAGATCAACGGCAGTGGGGCCAACGAGGAGAGACGGGGAGGCCGGCAGGGGCTTCGAGCGGCGGCGGCGGCATGGGCCACGGATCCAGGCGGAGCCTGGAGAGGCTGTGCTGAGAGGTGCCGCTGAGAGAGGCAGTGCTGTGGAGCGGCGGCGCTGCCAGTGGAGGGGTTGGGTACGGGTTGAGCTGCGGGTGTGGTAGGGTTTGGATATGAGAACTCTGGTCTAGAAGCGTCGCTTTGATACCATGTTGGTGGAAAAATAATCTTATATTATTCATGAGACCATATATCTCTCTTATACAGGGGAGAGTCCCAATGGGTAAATTACTTACTGTGGACATCATACATAGGGAATAAATAAAGAATACTAAAGCATAAAAACACCTCTGCAATATGTATATACATTTTTTTCCAAGTCCAGCTAGATATCCTATATTTTTGAGATTCAGTTGCGATATTTTAAATGCAATATTTGATTACCAGTGAAAGTTCCCACTACCAATTTATAATTGTTGTTTTCCCTCAAATTAGACTTGTTATATCCTAATCTAATTTTGTTTTGTGATATTAGGTTCTACTGGGATCAATGGGTGCGCTATCACTCATGACAGTACTATCAGTTATTATAGGACGGATATTCAAGTCTGTTCCTTCTCAATTTCAGACAAGTTAGTGTTTGAAAATTCTCATAATTGTTTCCATTTTCTGTGATCACCATCTTCATTTCAGGACTTGTGTTTATCAGTTTTGAACTAGAATGAACACCTATTTTCCATCTCAGCCAATGATGGTTTACATTTCATATAAATCATTCCTCTGATTTTTGGTTTTTGTTATCTCATGACATTTTGATTTGCAGCATTACCGATTGGAGAATATGCGGCTATTGCACTTTTAGTATTCTTCGGATTGACGTCAATAAAAAATGCCTGGGAACTTCCGTCTGATAAAGGCAAGAGCAGCAGTGAAGATGGTGAAGTTGGAGAACTTGCAGAAGCTGAGGAGCTTGTAAAGGAAAAGGTCAGCAACTTTTTACCTGGAAATACGCCAATAGGGAAAAACACGCTAACATCTAATGCCCATCTTTCATGTTATCCGAGTTATAATTGGTAGTTAGAGGGAATCATGCAGGCTGCTCCTTTGCTGTCAAGAATCGATCATGTTTTACTTGGCTTCTGGCCCTATTTCATTGTCATTGGATACACCAACCACCCAGCCTTTCCCCATTTTTGATTTTTGCAGATGCTTCTGTAAGCCTCTTCCCTATTTTAATTCGAAGAAACCGGTTCCCTTTTGTTTTTCGCTCGAAGTAAAAGATGAGAAGAAAGGTCAAATCATCCAAATTCGATAATGGCACACTTAGATGGAATCCTTGTTCCAGCTTTCTCAATTGCAACTTAACCAAATTTGCACTTTGTTTCCTCATAATCCTGATTTTGTGCGGCGCGGGTAACTGCTTCATTGATTTCAGAAGATATTACATGATGTGTGGAGTGAGTGGCTTAAGGCCTTAACATCTAGAGAGTAACGTATTTACATCTTTTCGGTTTTTTCCATGGAGTCGTCATTGTTTTGTTCTTTTTAAGATTAACATAATCTAATGTGCAGTTTTTCTGACCTTGTTCAAGTAGACAAAATTTGATATATTTGTTGTAATAACCTGCTTGGTGATATGGCTTCCTAGGCCCATAAACGGAACATATTCCCCTATATCTGAATCTGTTTTTCCAAACTATTGAAAATTCGATTTTTTTATTCTTAGCTAATATAAATATGCATCCTAATTGATATATCTGAATATGGTACCATCTGGATTCTATTTTATACTATATCCCTAACCAAAATTCTTATAAGTTATTTCTTTTCAATAACAAATTTGACCTTAGTATATTCTTATATTTTAATTAATTCTTCGCTCCGATGACGTGAAAACATTAGATGTTAGGCAATGGATAAACAAACCAAGTGTCATGTAATAGTGTGCAATGCTTGATACTTCATTTTACACTATTTTTCTACTTCCTATTTTAAGGATTCATACCTACATGTTGCACTACAAAATTTCAATTCGGTAGTGTATCTTTACTATCATCAACAACAAAAAAGCCTTTTCCCACAATTAAGTAGGATCAACTATGTCACGACTTGTCCCGCTAACCAGGACGTGCCGCGACGGAGATCTTTCTGCTTCTTTTTCCTCAAAGTACACATGTGGCAATCTCATCAAACATAACATCTCTGTATTTAAAGTTCACAATACAAAGAAGTGTCTTACACAAGTTCTATTACATCTCCTTACAAAACAATAGATAGTACAAAAAAAACGAAAACCACCTCCTTCTAGTGTATAAGCAGTCCTTTCTCCTTCTGGTCGTGATTCTATTGATCTGTACATAATTATAAATATAAAGGGATGAGTCTAAACCCATTTATGAGCTTAGACCCAGTGAAAGGATCTCAAGCTTTTTACATATAGCTAAAAGTTGAAATATGAGCATCATACCAAACTTTATGCTGAATACCATGGCCTCAAATTTCAGCGAAATTCGGTCGAATTTCTGTCGAATATCGATATCCAGTCGAAATCGAAATTCGACCGAAATGACCGAAATGGCCGAAATATGGGGGTCCTAGTACAAAAAATGACCGAAATGACCGAAATTTCGGTCGAAATTCCACCGAAACCATCGAAATTCTGTTTTCGTCGATACCGAAATGGTGACCGAAACCGACATTTAAGGCCTTGCTGAATACTTTGAAATAACTTGCAACAGACTTTATAACAATAATCATATAAAAACATGCTAGTTTTGCCATTGAATATTGAAATCACTTCAAAAGAAAATAAACTGAAACATAATTATCACTATCAAGCTGTTTGCATTAATCACCACTATGGCTAAGTTATCGGCTCATGAACACTGAAACAAAGCTAAGCCATACGCGCACACGGTCCCAAAGACCAAAAACACCCTGCATACGGCCCAAAGCATATATATATACAGAATGCGGACCCAAAGTCCTCTTGATACCATATCTAATGGTTTGCCATATCTAATGGCTGTTTTAGGGTCATATCTAATGACATCACCATATCTAATGGCTAGTTCACGAATTGTATAAAATAACAACTGTGGTGCTTACTTTCTGATTCTGATTCTTTTCTTGCCACTAATAATCCGTACTCTTGCTAATTTATGCTGATAACAGTTAATTCATGAACATAAAACAAACTGACATAGCATGCATATTCTTACAATTGGAAACTATCAAGAACTTGAAAACCGATACATATTGCATAGTGACTGTCTGAACATGTTTTTTATATTAAGCTCAAATCTAAGTAGTGAAACTTATGTTTCGTATTTCACAAAGAACAAAATGTTTGAAAACGTGCTATCATGATAAAACACTTGAAAGGACATTTGAAATACTTTCTAAAGACATGATTTCATATCTACTATATAATACTTGCAATTCATACGTAAAAGCTTTATAAAATACGATTACATACTTGCTATCAAAACCATGCATAAAAGCTAAAGATTATTACATTAAATAGCGCTTGAGAATCCCTCACCTGATTGCTATCTAACTGGAGTCGGAATCTTCTTCTTTAGTGAAAACCTCCTATATCCGCCTCAGATTTGAACACCACTGATTGATGGCGGACAAAACTTCGTTACAGCTTCTATTGTGTTCTCGATAACCGACAGAACTTCGCCGTGACTCCTATCGTGCTCCTCCAACAACCTCGACGGCCTTGTGGCTCTAAGGTTGTGAGAGGGGCGTGGGATGAAGTGAATAGAATGGGGAGGTCATGGGTATATATAGGCCTTCAACCCCCTTTACATGTGTGACATGTATCAACATTTAAGGGAGGTTTTAAGACACATGTTACTTCTCTAACATGTATGAAGACACATGGCAACACTTGCCATTCATACACCATGGCACATGGCTCATGCATGAGAAAACTTGTTGCACAAGTATGAGGCTACACTAGGACACATGTTAGTCTTAGAATAATGACACATGGTACTCTTGGGTATTGACAGTTGTCCTGTATGTATAACGACACGTGTCCCATGATTTGCCCTCCATGTGTCCTACTTTGGCTAATGACACTTAATTATCACTAATGATGGATAATCAGTACTAATCACGCTTAATTAGTCTTAATGTTGTGATTATGGTCTAATGAGCATAAATCTATAACATTTGGGCCCTATACTAGTAGTGGCTTCTACTACTTATAAGCTACTACCAAACTTCCAGATTACTAGATGTGGTACTATGTTGGATGTGCTTCAAAATCCAAAGAACCTTTTAAAGTCATAATTATTCAAGATGGTCTCTGATTTATACAAAACATGAAATCGTTGCATCAAGGCGAATCTATTGACTGCGTCAAACGCATAGTGTAAACACTATTAATTCAATATTTCCTTGAAATAACACTTGATAACATTCAAAAATATAATGTAGTCATATTCTACAAAACTCACGACTACTCAAAACGCGTATTACAAATTTCTCCCCTACTTGCAATAAATTTCGTCTTCGAAATTTAAGTACCTTTGCTAGCTTGAAAATAAGTGGGGATATTGAGATCTCATTTCTTCCTCTCGTTCCCATGTAGCTTCTTCTATTGCGTGACTCCTTCATAAAACTTCAACTAATGGAATTTTCTTTGTACGAAGCTCTTGTACTTTATAATCTAGAATTTTCTACAGGAACCTCCTCGTATGATAGATCTTCCTTCAATTGAATATCTTGGGGTTGTATCATATGTGTTAGATCTGGAATAACTTCCGAAGTGTGGAGACATGAAAGACATCATGTATCCTTGCTAGTTCAGATGGAAGTCGAAGACGATAGGCCACACTTCCAATTCTCTCTGTGATCTCGTAAGGGCCAATGTTCTTGGGCTTAGTTTCCCTTTCTTCCCGAATCTGATTAGGCCTTTCCATGGAGATACTTTCAGAAACACATGGTCTCCCACTGGAAATTCTAAGTCTCTCCTTCGCTTATCTGCATAACTTTTCTGTCTGCTTTGCGCTGCCTTTAAGCATCTCTTGATTTCCTCATCTTTTTCTATTGTGCTTTGTATTAATTCAGGTTGAACTAATTTCGTTCTCCAACCTCACTCCAACAGATAGGTGTTCTACATGATCTACCATATAAGGCTTCATAAGGTGCCATTCCAATACTAGCATGATAGCTGTTATTGTATGCAAACTCTATAAGTGAGATATGTTGATCCCGACTTTCTTTAAAGCTCAGTGCACAAGCTCTAAGCATGTCTTCTAGAGTCTGGATAGTCCGTTCTGATTGGCCATCTGTTTGAGGATGAAAGGCTGTACTAAATGCTAACTTTGTTCCCATAGCTTTATGTAAGCTTGGCCAAAGCTTGGAAGTGAATCATGGATCTCTATCAGAAACAATTGACACAGGAGCCCCATACGACTAACTATTTCATTAACAAAGATCTTTCCCAAGCGGTCTAGACTGTATGTCATGTTAATGGCTAAGAAATGTGCAGATTTAGTTAATCTGTCTACTATGACCCATATTGCATTGTGACCTCGACGGGTCCTTGGAAATCCCGTAACAAAATCCATTGTGATTTGTTCCCATATCCATTCTGGTATTGGAAGTGGTTGTAATGTCCCCGCAGGTCTCAAACGCTCCGGTTTAGTTTGTTGGCATATAGGATATTTAGAAACATACTCTGCAATCTCTCTCTTCATGCCAGATCACCAATAATAACTCTTAAGTGTTCTATACATCTTAGTACTTCCTGGGTGTATAGTATATGTTAGAAAATCGGAAGCGGAAGCGGAAACATGGATAAAAGAATAAGAAAATAAGAACGCGGGATTTACATGGAACCCTACTCCGTGAGGAGCGGGATGAAACCACGGGAGAAGGCCTCTAAGGGCCGTGTTTGTCTATTGACTTTCTCAATGGATACATGAGGTCTTGGGCTCCTTATATAGTCTCTCCAGAGCCTCCAAGTCCCACCACTGGACGATGTGGGACTAAACATTGGATGGGGTAAATGGATCTCCTCCAGGATCCATTTACCCTGCTACAACACAATAGGCGCATACAACTTATACTCCAACACTCCCCCTCAAGCTGGAGCATGCAATGCTCAGCTTGGACAAACAGAAAGAAACTCAACTCAATGCTACGGGACACTACGGACAATATCAACCCAACGCGCACATTGCTGCAGTCGAGGACGTTGCTTCTCATGCCGTGCAGGTGAGGAGGACAAACGGACTGGAGTTTGAGTCAACTGAAGACTCGGAATCTGACCATCGATTCTGAAACTGCGCCTGAAGTCTCCTCGTCGGAGAACTGGGTCTCTCCCATATGGCTCAGAGAATGGTGCACTGCTCTGGTGTACCTATGATACCACATGAAAACCCTTGCCCTCAAGGGAATGGTCCTCTGCTCTGGAGTTCCTATGGCTCACATGAAAACTCTGGCCGAACAACAACAAGAATGATGGGGACCGCGAAACAAATGATGGCAACTTATGCTCATCTGACAATGATCGCATACTCGTGCGTGTCTGAAAACTGGACTCGGAATCAATCGTCGAGTCTGAACAACTGATCATCTGTAGAGTCTGGAAAATATGGCTGGTCTGGAGACTGGCATCTGAACCTGGATCTGGATCTGGATCAAGACCTGTGACTCTACATATATATTCCCCCTTTCTCCCATACTTGTCGGAAAACATGGACGTCGACCAAGTTGGGAGAAGACAAGATAAATAGGGGGTAAAATAAAACATACTTGCGGCTTTTCATTTTTTTTAAGCCGTAATATTTTTTTTGAAAACTTCTCTTTTTTTTATAAAGCCGTTTCATTTTTCTTTTCGGCTTTCAATCATTTTTTTCTTTTGAAATGCGTGTGTGTTTTTTCATTGCACGCGCCTCTTTTTTTTCAAACAACATTTTTTTTTTGAAATATGCGTACGGCTTTTTTTCTATAATGTACGCGCCTCTCTCTCTTTTTTTTCAAATAAGATTTTTTTTCTTAACATGGCCTACTTGGGTCCAACTCATTCCCCCTCTCCTTTTTTTTTCAGCACCCTTGGGCTTCCTCTCTTTAACTTTACACGACAGGCTCCCGTATATATATATTTTTTATAACACACGACCATACTGGGCCCCTTAAAAAACACATTTTTTTAAGCCCACACGAGCATTCTGGGCGAAACCCTATTTAGGGTTTACCCTTTCTTCTTCAAGGCACGAAGCCCGCCGCCGCCCCTCATGGGGTTCTTTTCATCTGTCGATGTCTGGGCGCTAGGGTGGAGCGCCGCCAGGCATGACTCAGAGCGGAGGGTTCTGGAGGAGGTCGCGCGGGAGGGCGCAACTGCTGGGCGAAAGGGGCTGCTCCGCCATCACACCGTCAGTAAGGGGCTCGGACGATGAAGTTTTGTGCCGCCAGAGGGACGTGCCCTAGCCGCAGTTCCTGGAGGTTGACAGGGGCGCGCAGCAGCGCACGATGGAGGAGAGGCACGAGATGCCTGCTGGAGAGGCGCATGGAGCGCCGCCTGCGCCCGTGCGTGCGAAGGAGTGCGCGCTTGATGCGCGAGAGCACGACCTGCGTGCCTCGACTGAAGATGGAGGATGCAGCCTCCGCCTGGAGGTTGCTCGATCTGCACCTCCACCTGGAAGGAGTTTGCGAGAGGGCGCCGCCTGGGATTCGGGCTTGCTGCGCGCGCGAGAGAGATGATAGCCCAGCGATCGGGGCTCCGCCAGGAGGAGAACTGGATCTCCAGAAAGGGCTCCGCCAGGAGGGGTTCCCAGTTGGAACCTGATGTCTGCGCAAGGGAGAAGGATGGGCGTTGTCGGAGGAGATCTCGCCAGGAGGAGAGATTGAAAGGGCCCGTCGCCTGTATCGTGGTCGATGCGCGTTGCAGAATTAGGGTTCCAACAAGAGCCCGAACCCAATGAAGAACACATTTTGGACAAATCTTTGTCGAGCAATCAAGAACATAATCCAATAATGGAATCTCGAGAAAAATAAAATCTCCAAGAATAAATCTAAAAAAATGTATCCTCAAGAATCGTGCCCGCTCTGATACCATGTTAGAAAATCGGAAGCGGAAGCGGAAACATGGACAAAAGAATAAGAAAATAAGAACGCGGGATTTACGTGGAACCCTACTCCGTGAGGAGCGGGATGAAACCACGAGAAAAGGCCTCTAAGGGCCGTGTTTGTCTATTGACTTTCTCAATGGATACAGGAGGTCTGGGGCTCCTTATGTAGCCTCTCCAGAGCCTCCAAGTCCCACCACTGGACGATGTGGGACTAAACACTAGATGGGGTAAATGGATCTCCTCCTGGATCCATTTACCTTGCTACAACACAATAGGCGCATACAACTTATACTCCAACAGTATACATCGAGTTATGTGCCTCTTCCAGAATCTTAGTCTTTATATCAGATTTTCTCGGAACACACAATCTTCCTTTAAAGAATAGGACCCCTTGACCATCTATTGTATATCCGGCTTCATCACCTCCCTTGATCTTCTCAATCATTCTAATGATTTCAGAATCATGGACTTGTGTTTCCTTAATTTTATCATATAATATGGGTCTCACTTGTAAGGATGCCAATAAGGCTCCAGAGCTATTTATGGTTAACTTTGCACGTAACTCTTTCAACTGTAAATACTCTGCTTTTAAGTGAGATAGCTGACTCTTAGACTTTCGACTGAGAGCATCAACTACGACATTGGCTTTCCCCGGGTGATATTCTATGGAACTGTCATAATCTTTGATTAGTTCTAAGCATCTTCTTTGCCTTAAATTCAACTCCTTCTGAGAGAAAATATATTTCAAACTCTTATGATCCGTAAAGATTCGACAAGTTTCTCCATATAGGTAGTGTCTCCAGATCTTTAAGGCAAATATTATAGCAGCTAACTCAAGGTCATGAGTTTGGTAATTTAACTCATGTTGTTTTAGCTGTCTAGAAGCATAAGCAATCACCTTATCACTCTGCATTAAGACGCATCCCAGTCCTTGTCTTGAGGCATCACTATGGATTACATAATTACCTTGTCCTGAAGGAAGGCTAATTATAGGTGCTGAGGTGAGGCGACTCTTGAGTTCCTTAAAACTCTTCTCGCAATCTTCGTCCCAACTATACTTCACATTCTTCTTTGTTAACCTTGCCAATGGTGCGGCAATTCTAGAGAAGTTTTCTACAAATCTTCGATAATATCCTGCTAATCCAAGGAAACTTCGGATTTCTGATGCATTTATCGGTCGTTCCCATCTAAGAACTACTTCTATCTTTGATGGATCTACTGCTATTCCTTCTCTAGATATGACATGGCCTAGAAATGCAACTTTCTTCAACCAAAATTCACATTTGTTAAACTTAGCATATAATCGATGTTCCTTCAGAGTTTGTAATACAATTCTCAAGTGTTCTCTATGTTCTTCCTCTGTTTTAGAATATACTAGAATATCATCAATAAACACAATCACAAATTTGTCTAGGAAAGGGCGAAATACTCGATTCATCAAATCCATAAAAGCAGCAGGGGCATTTGTTAAGCCGAAAGGCATCACCAAGAATTCATAATGCCCATATCGGGTTTGGAATGCGGTTTTAGGGACATCTTCTCCTCTAATCTTTAACTGATAATAGCCAGATCTCAAATCAATCTTGGAAAATACATAGGCCCCTTGCAATTGGTCAAATAAGTCATCTCTTCTGGGCAGAGGATAGTTATTGCGGACAACCACTCTGTTTAGTCTCCTGTAATCTATACAAAGTCTCATGGAACCATCTTTCTTCTTGACAAATAGAACAGGAGCACCCCAAGGAGACATACTGGATTGTATAAATCCCTTATTTGTCAACTCCTGCAATTGGGTTTTGAGTTCTTTAAGTTCAGCTGGGGCCATTCTGTAAGGAGCTAAGGCAATTGGATTGGTACCCGGAATGAGGTCAATAGTGAATTCAATTTCCCTATCAGGAGGAACTCCTGGCAATTCATTTGGAAATACTTCTGGAAACTCCTTGACCACAGAGATATTTTCTAAATTGATTGTTTCTGCCTTAGTATTAAATACATAAGCAACATAAGAGGAATATCCCTTCCTTAACAACTTCTGGGCTCAGAGACAGGAGATAACATGGGTAGGATATATCCTTCTTTCTCCATAGAAAGTGGATTCGACATCACCTGGTTTTCTAAAAGTAACATGCTTCTTATGACAGTCTAGAAGAGTATGATATGTACTTAAGCAATCCATTCCTATGATAGCATCAAATTCCCTTATCTCCATAGGAATTAGGTCTATTTCAATATAATTTTCTCCTATCTTAACCAAACAATTTCGGAGGACATTCCTAATAATTTCTGGTTCTCCCTTATGCAAAGAAATTGCTAAAGCATGCTTGAGAGTACTTGTTACTTTATCAGCATATATGGAGAATCTTTGTGAAATAAAAGAATGACTTGCACCAGAAGCAATAAGAGTATGTGCATTTTTACCAAAAATAATAGTGGTACCTGATACAACATCATCCGCAGATATGGCCTCCTCTAAGGTCATAGCAAAAGCTTTTCCCTCTCTCTGGTTTGATCTTTTCTGTGTATTGTTTTTATTTTGTTCCCTTGCAGGTGGAGGACGGCGTACAACAATATCACTATTTTCATTTTGTGCTGGTCTTCCCATAACCCGACGACCTTGGACAAGTGCGGGATAAGTCTGGCGTAAGTGGCCTATCTCGCCACATTGATAACATCCAGCGGTCCCCTTGCGGCAACTTCCCGGATGAAACTTTCCACAGTTTGTACATTGTGGAAAAGAAAGTGTTCTGTTTTCAGAAGTCCCAACTGTAAATCTATTTGTTTGATTCCCTTGTACTCTAAGGGCTGACCTATTATATTGCCTTGAATTCCCAGCTATTCTTGGTTCTTTGTTCATGGTTCCTCTCCATTGGGGTCTGTTAGAGTAAAACTCTTAGATGTTATTCCACATAGCCCTAGGGTCTCTTATATAGAGAGAAACCCTTGGATAAATTACATAGATAGACCTGAGGAAAATAAGAAATACGAAAAGGTACATCATGATATAACGTAAACCTCTACACTCCCCCTCAAGATGGAACATAGATATCTATCATGCTCAGCTTGGAAGAATATTTCTGGAAAGGTCCTCTGAGCAACGGCTTGGTAAATATATCAGCAGTCTGGTTCTCAGAATTGACGTGTGACGTGGAGATAAAGCCCTTCTGGATCATGTCTCTAGTGTAATAGCAATCTACCTCGATATGCTTCGTCCTTTCGTGAAACGCTGGATTATTGGCAATGAACAACGCTGCTTGATTGTCACACTGAAGCTGCATGGTTAAAGAGACATTCACATTCAAGTCTTCCAAGACTGCTCGAACCCACATCATTTCTGTGATTGCTTGTGCCATAGCCCTATATTCAGATTCAGCACTCGATCTTGCCACAACAGTTTGTTTCTTGCTTTTCCAAGAAACCAGAGAGCTTACTATAAAGATAGCAAAACCTGAAGTAGACTTACGATCCTTTGGGCACCCTGCATAGTCTGCGTCTGCACAAGCGGAAATGGACAAATCCGTGTCCTTTATGAATAGCTAACCTGAGCCTGGAGAATATTTTAGATATCTCAGTATCATGTATAATGCTTCCATATGGACTTGCCTAGGCTGCTCCATGAATTGACTCACACGGCTTACAGCAAAAGCAATATCAGGTCTAGTTATGGTGATGTACATAAGCTTACCCACCATCTCTCTGTATCTTCTTTTGTCCACCTCTTTAGTATCATTGTCATACAATTTCATACTTGGGTCCATGGGGGTGCTCGATGGTCTGCATCCAATCATTCCTGTTTCAACAAGCAAGTCTGTAACATACTTCCTTTGGGTCATCACCATCCCTTGTGCATTTCTTGCAAATTCTATCCCCAGAAAGTATCGTATGGTACCCGGATCCTTCGTAACAAACTGACTGCCCAAGAGGGCTTTAGTCATCTCGACTCCCTGAGCATCATCTCCTGTAACCAGAATATCATCAACATATATCATGACAACAACTGTACCTCTGAGAGTCTTCTGAATAAACAACGAATGGTTCGCATTTGATCTCTTGAACCCCTGTCGTTCGATCAGCTGAGATAGCTTTTGGAACCATGCCCTTGGACTCTGTTTAAGGCCATAAATCGCCTTATGAAGTCTACACACCATCTGAGTCTCCCCCTCAGCAATAAAACCTGGTGGCTGCTGCATGTAGACTTCCTCCTGTAGGTCTCCATACAGAAACACATTCTTGACATCAAGCTGAAAAATGGGCCATTCTCGGACCACAACTACGGATAAGAGGATGCAAAGCGTCGAATGGCGAGCCACTGGTGAAAAGGTGTCCAAGTAGTCGACACCATATGTTTGGGTAAATCCATGTGCAACAAGTCTTGCCTTGTATCGATCAAGACAACCATCTGCATGATATTTAACAGTGAACACCCATTTGCAGCTAACCACAGACGCACATGATGGAATAGGAACAAGGGTCCAAGTCCCTCTAGACTGTAAAGCACACATCTCTTCTTACATGGCCAACTTCCAGCACTCAATCTTCATGGCCTCCTGATAAGTCCGTGGTATCTCCACTGAAGAAACAACAGCTGCAAACCTCTGGAAATCACCAGTGAGACGATGAAAGGACACCTGCGACGCAAGAGGATATGACACACATTTCCTCTTCGGCCTTCGATGTGCAATAGGAATATCAATATCATTATCCACTATACTAACTGGGGGATCCGCCTCCTGTAGCAAAGAGTCCTGCAATGGTACGTTATCTAACCCATCATTAGTAGCCGTATCGGAGCATACCTGAGGCGTGGTGGATGGCTGACTTGTAGCTTGAACATGCCCTGATCGTCGTGTGTAGAACTTAGGGAATGGTGGAATGGGGTAAGATTGAGGTGGTGGTGGTGGTGTAGTTGAGACGGGTTGACCCATATTTGGTGGTGGAGGAACATAGACATGATTATTTGAAAGTGTGGAGGAAGATACCAATCTATCACCTGCAGGGGAGAAGTACATAACAGGCTCAAAGAATGTAACGTCTGCACTGACATAGTACTTGTCATGGATTGGATCATAATATCGATAGCCCTTCTGTGTCCTCGAATAACCTACAAAGACGCACTTGACAGCTCTAGGAGAGAGCTTGTCAAGTCCCGGAGACAAACGGTGAACAAAGGCAACTAAACCGAATACACGAGGAGTAAGTGGAAATAAGTCCTTATCCGGAAAAAGAACAGAAATTGGAGATTTCTCCCCAAGAACCGAAGAAGGCATGCGATTGACCAGATAGCATGCTGTAAGTATAACATCTCCCCAAAAAGCCAACAACGCACAACTCTGAATAAGTAATGTTCGCGCAATATCAAGAAAATGACGATGTTTCCTTTCGGCAACACCATTTTGTTGTGATGTGTAGGCGCAAGAGGTTTGGTGAATAATGCCTTTAGATGAAAGGAAGTGAGAGAGAGAACGAGTACATAATTCCAACGCATTATCTGTGCGGACATATTTAACACTAGATGAAAAAACATTCTGCACTTCATTGATGAGATTCTTGATAACATTCCCTGCTTCAGATTTATTCTTAAGTAGAAAAGTCCAAGAGATACGAGAAAAATCATCAACCACAACCAGATAAAACCTGTGCCCCTGATGGTCAGGGACACGACTAGGACCCCAAATATCTATATGAAATAACTCAAACGGGGAGCTACTGCTACGACTCTGACGACTTGGGAAGCTAGAACGATGGTGCTTCCCTAACTGACAAGCTTCGCAACGAAATGATGAAGTGGAAGAGATCTGAGGCAGGAGATGACGCATTTTCTGAAGTGGAAGGTGACCAAACCGCAGATGCCACGTATACAGTGAAATCGATCCCTGTGAGTGAAGAGAGACGCCAGCAAAGGAATTCCAGACCAGACGATATAATCCATTATGCTCAGAGCCACAACCAATCACCCTGCCCGTTAGTATGTCCTGAAAAATGAGAGATGATGGGTCAAATATAGCACGACAATGCAGGTCTTTTGTAATCTGACTAATTGACAATAAATTCATGGAAAATTCAGGTGCATGTAGAACATTCTGTAGGTGCATGGAGGGTGTCAAAGAGATCTCCTCCTGTCCAACAATAGGGGAATGAGTGCCATCAGCTATAAGCACAGATCGACCTGAAGAGATATCCCTGTAGGACTCAAGTTTGTCTCTGTCACGACACAGATGATGGGTGGCTCCAGAATCGATAATCCAACCAGATAGATCATGTAACGGAGGACCGACAGTAGTACTACCTGAGGTACTGGCAGCAACAGAGGTACTGGCTGATGCCGATGCTGCAACATCTGAGGTATTCGCAGCATCCGATGATGACTGTGGCATAATGTCTCGAAGTCTCGCCACAAACTCCTCGAACCTGTGATCTGGAGTAGACGCTGAAGAAGGCTGAACATGTTCAGCTACACATGCCGAAGGTGGAAACCCATGCTTAGAATAGCATGTGTCCTCTGAGTGACCAGTGCGATGACAATACGAGCACGTCCTTGGAATACGACCTCCACGGCCACGAAAAGCAGACGAACCACCTCTCTCACGTGATACTGCCATCGCCGAAGGAGGTGGAGTAGATATGCTGGACGAAATAGGGATACGACTAAGCCTCCTGTAGACTTCCTCTATAGGAGGAATAGTGGCATCGGCAAGGATCTGGGAGCGGGCAGCCTCATACTCAGGATCGAGAGCGGCAAGTAGAACTCCCACCATGGTAGCATTGCGGAAAGTCTTCTGTTGTTCTGGAGTAGCTGTGAGCGGGATGGTATTGTATAACTTCTCGAACATCCCTCGTAGTGACGTGTACAAAGAATGAAGTAGCCGTCCATTCTGTCTCATCGTGAAAATATCATGCTGCAGCTGCAACATCTTAGTCTCGTTCCGCACCTGAGAATATGTAGTGGCAAGAATATCCCACATTGCCTTGGCGGTGGGCTGATGGAGGACGTCGTTTGCAATCTCCATCGAAAGCGTCCCTGATAGCCAGACCTTGGCATACGCATCGTCAGCCTCCCATGAGGCATATATCCCTGTCTTCTCTGCCGTTTCATCTTTGGTAAGAATGTGCTTCTTACCACCTGACCATCAAACTCATGAACTGCATCGACCACAACTCATAGTTTGTCCCGTCCATTTTGACGATTGGCGCCGAACCCTTAAAGGCACCTATGGAGGGCATATCAACCTTTTGTTCTGACATATCGTCGGAGAAGAAGACAGGGGATGATAGACACAAGAACTGGTGTCTACAAAGACCCGGTTGGATTCAAGTGCATATGTAGACTTTATGCACTTGAACCCATGTTGGAATCGGCGCCTAGCGGAGAAGGAGAAGTCCGGAGAGGGGCTTCGTCTTTGACTGTAGAACCCACGAGCACGGGCGAGGGAACGGCGGCGGGTGAGGGTAGCGGGGGTTACCCTCGGCGGCGGGGTAGAGCGGGCGAGGGCGGGAGGCGGGGGCCTCGGCGATGAGAGTGGGCAGCAACCGAAAAAGAGTAGGGGCGGTGGCGGCGGCGGGAGGGGGGGCAGGTGGAGAGAAAACCCTAGATTAGGGTTTTGGCTCTGATACCATGTTAGAGTAAAACTCTTAGATGTTATTCCACATAGCCCTAGGGTCTCTTATATAGAGAGAAAACCCTTTGGTAAATTACATAGATAGACCTGAGGAAAATAAGAAATACGAAAAGGTACATCATGACATAACGTAAACCTCTACAGGGTCTATCTGCAAACCTTTTCTTTCCGTGATCATTGCATTTCCTTCTTTCTATCACTACTCGTTCAGCCCTACGAGCAACCTCCACCAATTTTGCATAATCAGTATATCCCGTGGCCGAAACCATTTCCTTTAAGTCAATATGCATACCATCTTCTAGACGTCTACACTTTTCTTCCTCTGTTGCAACCAGAGAAGCAGTAAATTTTGAAAATTCTGTGAATTTCTTCTCATATTCATCAAACAAATTGCTCCCCTGAGTAAGGAATAGGAATTCCCTACGTTTCTCCTCCTGATAAACCCTTGGGTAATATTTTTCATTGAATTCTTTCTCAAAGATCTCCCAAGTAATGTGGGATGGGTTTGGATATTTCATTTTCACCGATGTCCACCAATCATCAGCGCTATCTTTCAGTAGAATATTGTATACTTCAAATTTTGTTCATCTGTACAGTCCATTAGAGCAAATCTTTTCTCCATATGTTTGAACCATTCCCTTGCCTTCTTTGGATCAGTGTCTCCTACAAATGGTTCTGCTCCCAACTTGTTTACATGTTCGAATGGCAACTGGTGCTCAAATTCATGTCTTTTAACGGACTGGGCAGCCATGCCTCCTAGTGTTTGAACTATCAAGGTCAACGTGTCATACACGTTATTGCTGTTATCATTCTCTTGACTAGGGCCTTGGGTGGTCGCTTGTGGCTGCTCTGCTGCCATTGTTTCCTATAAAAATAAAACCTCAATTAGATCCTTCATCAACATAAATCCTTCAATAATGATTTTAGACATCATCAAGACTATAACATCAATTTTCTTCTAAGTTCAAATCAAATTATGATAACTAAATTATCTTCCAATACTTACAGGTCAACTCCTAATATAATTCTTGATCAAGGTCCTAAAACCTTTGCTCTGATACCACAAGTTGTCACGACCCGTCCCGCTAACCAGGACGTGCCGCGACAGAGATCTTTCTGCTTCTTTTTCCTCAAAGTACACATGTGGCAATCTCATCAAACATAACATCTATGTATTTAAAGTTCACAATACAAAGAAGTGTCTTACACAAGTTCTATTACATCTCCTTACAAAACAACAGATAGTACAAAAAAAATGAAAACCACCTCCTAGTGTATAAGCAGTCCTTTCTCCTTCTGGTCGTGATTCTGTTGATCTGTACATAATTATAAATATAAAGGGATGAGTCTAAACCCATTTATGAGCTTAGAGCCAGTGAAAGGATCTCAAGCTTTTTACATATAGCTAAAAGTTGAAATATGATCATCATACCAAACTTTATGCTGAATACTTTGAAATAACTTGCAACAGACTTTATGACAATAATCATATAAAAACATGCTAGTTTTGCCATTGAATACTGAAATCACTTCAAAAGAAAATAAACTGAAACATAATTATCACTATCAAGCTGTTTGCATTAATCACTACTGTGGTTAAGTTATCAGCTCATGAACGCTGAAACAAAGCTAAGTCATACGCGCAGACGATCCCAAAGACCAAAACACCCTGCATATGGCCCAAAGCCTATAGAATATACAGAATGCGGACCCAAAGTCCTCTTGATACCATATCTAATGGTTTGCCATATCTAATGGCTGTTTCAGGGTCATATCTAATGACATCACCATATCTAGTGGCTAGTTCACGAATTGTATAAAATAACAACTGTGGTGCTTACTTTCTGATTCTGATTCTTTTCTTGCCACTAATAATCCGTACTCTTGCTAATTTATGCTGATAACAGTTAATTCATGAACATAAAACAAACTGACATAGCATGCATATTCTTACAATTGGAAACTATCAAGAACTTGAAAACCGATACATATTGCATAGTGACTGTCCGAACATGTTTTTTTTATATTAAGCTCAAATCTAAGTAATGAAACTTATGTTTCGTGTTCCACAAAGAACAAAATGTTTGAAAACGTGCTATCATGATAAAACACTTGAAAGGACATTTTAAATACTTTCTAAAGACCTGATTTCATATCTACTATATGGTACTTGCAATTCATACGTAAAAGCTTTAGAAAATACGATTACATACTTGCTATCAAAACCATGCATAAAAGCTAAAGATTATTACATTAAAATAGCGCTTGAGATTCCCTCACCTGATTGCTATCTAACTGGAGTCAGAATCTTCTTCTTTAGTGAAAACCTCCTATATCCGCCTCAGATTTGAACACTACTGATTGATGGAGGACAGAACTTCGTTACGGCTTCTATTGCACTCTCGGTAACCGACAGAGCTTCGCCGTGACTCCTATCGTGCTCCTCCAACAACCTCGATGGCCTTGTGGCTCTAAGGTGGTGAGAGGGACGTGGGATGAAGTGAATAGAATGGGGAGGTCATGGATATATATAGACCTCCAACCCCTTTACATGTGTGACATGTGTCAACATTTAAGGAGGTTTTAAGACACATGTTACTTCTCTAACATGTATGAAGACACATGGCAATACTTGCCATTCATACACCATGGCACATGGCTCATGCATGAGAAAACTTGTTGCACAAGTATGAGGCTACACTAGGACACATGTTAGTCTTAGAATAATGACACATGGTACTCTTGGGTATTGACACTTGTCCTGTATGTACAACGACATGTGTCCCATGATTTGCCCTCCATGTGTCATACTTTTGCTAATGACACTTAATTATCACTAATGACGGGTAATCAGTACTAATCACGCTTAATTAGTCTTAATGATGTGATTATGGTCTAATGAGCATAAATCTATAACATTTGGGCCCTATACTAGTAGTGGCTTCTACTACTTATAAGCTACTACCAAACTTCTTAGATTACTAGATGTGGTACTATGTTGGATGTGCTTCGAAATCCAAAGAACCTTTTAAAGTCATAATTATTTAAGATGGTCTCTGATTTATACAAAACAAGTTTCAATGAAATCGTTGCATCAAGGCGAATCTATTGACTGTGTCAAACGTATAGTGTAAACACTATCAATTCAATATTTCCTTGAAATAACACTTGATAACATTCAAAAACATAATGTAGTCATATTCTACAAAGCTCACAACTACTCAAAACCCGTATTACAAGCTACATGAATTCTTTGTCTCCATTTCAAATCTATCTTGGGTCAATCTCAAGCTTATATCCATCATACGATAAAATTTAAATTCATTGGTATATTTACACTATATAGTAAGTAGAGATGTCATCGTAGGTAAATTTTTAGATATGTCAATATCTGAATTCATATCTTTTAGTATCAGGGTAACATATGACTAGCTGAATCCGGTCCGAAAAAATCACGAGTGGCATAAACAAATCCGAACCTGATTCTGGATCTCGATATTGTTCAACCATTTACGAGCCTACGATTTCGTTATGTTCTTTTTGTTTCATTTCTCGCTTATGGACTACTATCTGTCATGGCTCAGGTGGCAACAAAACTCACAAATCCATTTCAGATCATCTGGAAGTCCTTCAGCCTCGTATTCTTTGCTGTAAGTAGCATTTCTCCTGCGTATCAACGTCGTCTTTTTGACCTTTTTTTAAAAAAACATTCAATCAACAATTGTTTCGTGTTCAACCTACATATTTACATGAGCACATGCAACAGAACCGTGAAGTAAGAACCTTTTCTTTTCCAGGAATGGGGTGATCGCTCGATGCTCGCGACGATTGCTTTGGGTGCTGCTCAGGTACATTTTTCCTACGTATAGATTTCCAGCAAGTATTAAAAATTTAAACATTAGCAGTTCTGAGCATGCAAGATACATTCATGTTGCAGTCACCATGGGGTGTAGCCAGCGGTGCTATTGCCGGCCATCTATTTGCAACGAGTGTCGCAGTTCTGGGAGGTTCACTGCTTGCTCGTTATATTTCTGAAAAATTGGTATGGATCATCTATCAGACACCGAGCATAATGTCGATAAAACTACTGTTCCAAGTCTTCTAACTTTTCATTCTTCACATAAACTGTGGTAATAATCAGGTTGGCTATTTTGGCGGGGTTCTATTTCTCGTTTTCGCGGCAGCTACTCTTCTTGGCATATTCTGAATATTTCGTTCGCGGTGACTAAAGCATTGTAAAGTTCATCTGGGCGGCTTTTCATCGTGCGGATGAAGGTAGGGGTATCGTGGAAGAGCGGCTGACTCGCTTCCTAGCAAGTTACAGAGCATGCGGAATTGATTTTTCAACCAGAATCTATTAACCAGTTTGGTTCTGGCAGGTATAGATTTTTATTTTTTTTGGAAAAAAAGTAAATGATGTCTGTAGATAAGTTTTTTACACCAAGGTTCCACTCAGTCATTTTTTAACCTGATTAGATTATCAGCACAACCAATAAGTATGAGCATTTAAAATACGAGCAATTTTACCATCCTCCTGAGACATTTTTGTACATTTCGATGTACTTTAATATGGTGAGAAGTGAACATATACTTGTGTTATTTTTTTTTACATACTATCATGATCTCCATGCCCATCTTTTGCCATCAATCATGCAATTTAACCGGTTCAATCAATTTTCGGGTTCGGTTTTCATATTAGTTTCTCTTATGACAGTGATTAAGTCATGCCTTTAGCGGCCATATATGTTGCGTGTTCAGTCCGGTCCATATTCTCGGTAGAGTTGATATATAACTTAGACCCTAACGTTTACTTGTTATAAGAACTTATTAACTTAGGCTAAATTAAAAAAAGAGACTCGACTATGCTTTGATACTCATTTAGGGGCCTCATATTTGAAATGTGACAAAGAGGGAATGATCTTATTTGTCTATCTCAAATATAGGCTTTTATAAGCTTTCATGACCATTCTATGCTGACACTAAACCATTAAGTTGAAAGTTTAGCACTCTCTTTGTTACATTTTGAAAATAGATGTCTCTAATTGAAAATCGAGACATAGTTGGGGTTCTATTTGGTAATTTACCTCTATTATGTTTTATTAGCAATTTATGTTACTTGTATAAAGAAATTAATGCATACATACATGTGTACATGCATGCCTACATGTTTTTTTATTTTTAATAATGTTAAAATATGCATATTGATCTTAAAGTCTATTATCTGTTTCTACAAATCGTGACTTTTAAACTAAAATACTAAAATAAAAAATTATTAGTTTAGGCTAAATATAAAACTGTACAAATCACATATTCGTGGTGCACAATGTTGCAAAAGACGACACTCGATGGACCGCGTCATTAACTAAGTCTTAATTGTTAGATGGGCGACTAATTAGATTTAATCGAATTTTATTTGATTTTATACTTTTAAAATTACTTTAAATATATAAAATTGTACATATATTCTTGAGTTTTTTTTACATTTATACCCCTCTTATCTTATGCAATATCAATTATGCCCTCATCTTTTTGCGAGATTAATTGCGCCCCTTCATTTTTGCAGTTTTATCACTTGTGCCTTTCAGGTTAATTACCATTCATCCACCTCCAATGGACGATAATTTTTAGACACTAAGGGTAATTAGAAAGAAGACCTAGGGTAGAAATGTAATTTTCTAATAACATTCTTCTTTATTTTTGTTCTCTTCGCCCTCCTCCTTTGTAGATCCACCACCGCCTCCTCCCCATTCCCTCCTCCCAGCTTGCAACATCTTGTCGCCTTGATCCCCTTGCCCTCAACGACCCATCCGCCTCGAGTTTCCGGCCCCCTCCTCCTCCGCCTCCATCTTCTCCGCCCCCTCCCTACTGCCTACCCCTCCCCCCATCAACCTCTTGCACACCTGTCCCCACCGCTTGCCACCTCCTCTCTCGACTCCGACCTCTCGTGCCCTTATCCTACTGCCCTCGACCACCTACGCCCATCTCCCTACTGCTTACTCCCTCCACTCCATTCAATCTCCTAGCTCACAACTCCCTCTCGGGTGGAGCCCATTGCCCATGACAACCCACCTCTGGCCCCCCTTTTTTTCTCTTCATCCTCCTCCTTCATAGACCAACAACATCCTCCTCCCCATTCCCTTTATCCTGCAACTCTCCGTGGCAAGGAGAGGTCCCTGAGGTGGTGGACTCTGTCGCCTACAAGAACTGCATCAGAACTTTAACTCCCTTCGACACCTGCCCGCGATCAGTGATGTCACTGCGAGCCAAACCATGGCCTCTATAGCATTGTCAATTGGGGTGTCGTTGGATGCTGGGGGATTGGTGATTGTGCTATTGTAGCGACGGGGCAGCTCCTCGTGTTCTCCACTCTGAGAGAGGCGGCGCCTTTGCCTCGTAGAGGGATCCGAGGATGGAGAGGAGGCTGGGGGTGCAGGGAGTGGTGGTTTGAGGGAACTAGGGATGGTTGAAAGCCAATGGAGAACGACTCGGCGGATGGTCATGGAGGTTGAGTAGTTCTTCGGATTTCACTTGTAGAAGAGAGGGGGAAGAGAAAGAAGAAAAGGAGAATATGACTCACCAATGAATGATTGCCATGTGGCAGTCAAACACGGTCAAAGCTCTACAAGAAGCAAACAATAGGTGAGGGATATAAATGTCGAGAAAATTCTTTAATCGGAAACGGTTCAACTAATGGAAGGGCACAAGTGATAATGGTGCAAGATGGTGTGTGGGAGAGGGGGTTATATATAAATCTGTTGACATTGTTGCGAAGTAATTGAAACACAACATATATTCGGGGAACAAATTCCGTATCACAAGAGGAGTGTGAATTGAGGAACAATCTTATGTGTAACGCATGAATTTGGATAAGTACACATCGATGGAATCCAATGCATGTTTTTTTTTGATATCGTGGAATTAAGAGTAGGACATGCCTGAAAAGGAATACAAGAATATTCAAGGGCATGAACAGTGGCAATTACGAAGAAAGATTGATTCTATGTTTTTGGTCAAGGTTGTAGAAAGTGGTAGTCGGTACACGGTCGATAGGGTCACTGACTAAGGATTAATCGGCAGTCGGGCGATTAATCGGATTTATTCGGTTATTTATTGATTTTGAATTTTTTTAAATATACTAATTGCCTTTAAATATAACATTAAGCATATTAGAATAAGTTTGCTTCTAAAAAAATTGAAAAACTAATTTTTTTTAAAATCTTTATGTAAAAGTCGGCCTTGTAATCGGACGACTAGGTCGATTAGTCGGGTTGACCAACTAATTGCCAACTAGGCCTAGTTGAGTCGACTACCCCATCGACTTGACTAGTCGGGCTGACTAATTTGCCTAGTCGGCCTACTTTTACAACAATATTTTTGGCCGAGGGTAGCCCTGTCCAAAAGTAAGTTATCTGGTGGATAACCTATTTTTGTGTTTCCGTGTTTGGATAGAGGGTTTTACTGTTGGGAGAGTTTGTTGTGATTTGATTGTATTGAAGTTTGGAAAAATTATTAAAAGTTGCGTATTTTATTATTTTTAGCGACAAGATGGTATATTATAATATATTTTATTATAATGGATGAAAGAGAAATGAGTCATTTGATGTATAGAATGAGAGTGAGGTTTTCGGGTGGACCCCATACGATGGAGAAAAGATTAGATGGTAGGGCCCACGGGTTGGAAATGGGGGTTCTAGGAAAACCTTGGGGACAATCCTACTTAAAAGAGGGGGTAACCCGAATTTTGTAGGTAACCCTCAATCTAAATGGTCCCATAAGGTCATGTACATTGGATAAGGAATAAGTGAGATTTATCTTCCAAATATGTATTGCGGAGTGAGATGTAATGAATGTCTAAGTGTTTGGTATATGGTGATGAGTTCCATTGGTGATCTGTGGTACGCGGCCTAGGGCATCCTTGTTCTTGTCCTCTCGGTCGACTAATGTTGCCTCGTAGGTGGGGATGTAAATGGATATGGATATCTGAGCTTCGATTTCTGACTGATGTCTAGTCGAGAGACCTTATTCTCTCTTTTTTACCTCGAAATGTATCTCTCAACTATTTTATTTAGAACTATTTTTTATACAAATTGAAATTTGATAATTGTTCTAATAGTGTATTCACTTTGTATAGATTTTGACATTCATATCTATATCCATTTTAAAATAGATATGAATATGGGAATCACTTTTCATATATAAATATAGTTGTATTTTATTTTTAATCATATATAACGTAATTAGTTTGGTATAATGATTATGATATAAGTAGGTATAATATACTTATGCCATATGCATTTTATTCAATACATGTATATTTATGCTAATCTATAGAGTATTTCTAATATTATTCGTATGCGATCAATATATGTTTTCTATCCATATCCATTTCTTAAGGATATTGTAACATAGTTTTCATATCCGTCAATATCCGTGTTCGCATCTGTATTCGTATTTAAAAACAGATAAGGATATGGTAGCATCTATATCCGTATCTGTATCTGACTATTTGCACCCTTGCTTCTTGGTTGTCAGGTTTAGCTGTTTTACTTGTGGCATTCATCTCAATGACTCTTGACCATCGAAGAGACCATAGTGGGTCGATCGATGCGGAAGAGATGCTACCTGGTTAATCTCACCAGCAGTCATATGCTTGCCCCAAAGATTATGCCATGCACGTACAAGTACGAACTAATTCAGATTGTAAAACTACGAATGACTCATTAGATCAAGGGTTTTTTAATCATGCCCTCTTGAGTTTTTAGTAATGTTTGCCTCTATCTATCTTTTTTGCAATCACACTTGTGCAATATATTTTTACAAAATAGCAGTAATGCCCTTTTGTTATTACCCTTGTGCCTCGTTGTTTTAATAATGAAAGGGCAATATAGTGGAGGATAATTTTACCCTTGTGGATAAATGAAGAATGGGGAATAATCCAAAGTCAGGCATCTATTCCATCATTTGTCCCCTCAATGGGCTTAAGGAACCTTATAAAATGTGGACATAAAAAGGCAAGATATTAGATATTCAAAATAGAATTTTTACATATATACCCCTGTATTTTTATACCCCTTAAAACCTTACATTTTTAGCTGGTATACCCCTTGTAATTTTATGCCCTTAAAACTCACACTTTTTAGTGTAGGGATTTTTACCCTTGTTCCCTTTTCACAAATTTAGTTATGCCCTTATATTTTTTGCAATTACAGTTGAGCTTCTAACAAAAGTACTTAATAGCACATATACCCTTTGGGTTGATTGGTGTCCCCTCAAATGACTATTAAATACTGGTCACGATTATAATTGTCAAGAAAAAGCAGTACACGTGTAATTAACTATCATCCTTTATTTTATTTTCTTGAGTAAATTACAAAAAATCCTTGTAATATATACCCAATTTCAATGTCATGCCTGAACTTTAAAAAGTAACAATGTAGTACATGATCTTTAAGATTTGTCTGGGGTGGTTTTGAATTGTGATTTAAGGTTTAGAAAGATAGAACGATCAACTAAATTTCAATAGTCAAGGATCACATTAAGATAAATCTTAAAGATCAGGTATCACTTTTTTACTTTTAAAATTCATGAATGACTGTAACGTCCCGGGCTTAGGTCTCCAGACCATTATCGAGTAAAACTGGCCCTGACAACTTGTTGGGTTCGGGCTCAGATTGACCCGTTGACATGTATGGGTGTTACAACATGTTGTAACACCCATGCCCCCAAACATAGTCCCACATCTAAAACTCACGAAGTGTGAGAGTGGGTTATAAGTGGCGGGGATTATTAATTCACAACTTGGGCTTAAACATTTTGGGTGGTTGTCGAAGGGTCCATCTGGGCTCATGCCCAATAAGTTGTCAGGGTCGGTTTTCCTTGATAACAGACCGAGGACCTAAGCCCGAGACGTTACAATGACATTGAAATCAGATGTATAATTTGAGGACTTTTCTTGTAATATTCTCTATTTTCTCTCTTATCATCTGCTTCCTTCATATCCTCCCTAAGCCACTTGTCCCTTCAAAATTGTACTCGATGATGGTCGTCCTTGATCTCTCATGATGGTGATGACGAAAACATCGGGGTTTTCCAGTCATGAGGAGGAAGGCATCATTGGAGAGGTCGATGTCATGAAGCCGCACGAGGAAGAAGTGATAGAGATGAAGAGATTATGTGGTTCAAATGCAAGGCACAATTTTAGTATAATATTTCTTAACCAAAGAGTGGTTTGAACCATAGTTGGCTTATCTCATAGATGACCAAACTAATGGAAGGGGTACAAGTGTTAACCACAGAAGAACATAATGGCACAAGTGTAATTGCAAAAATGATAAGGGCGTGAATATATTTGTGAAAACTCAGAAGATCACAAATATAAATAAATATAAATAAATAGATAAATAAATAAATAAATAAATAAATAAATAAATAAACACACCCTTCTGTCAGAATCGATGTCTTGTCTATGATGTCTAAGATAAACATGCTACCAATATATAATATCCATGGAAATATGTTTTAACAAAAGGATCCATTGCAACAAAATTGACCTATTGCCGCTACTAATTTGAATATTCATTATTGATCGTCAGATGTTAATTAACTGATTGTAGCCTATTGATGGGATCTTTTGATCAATCTCTAGATCATCTCGTTTCATTAGTAATGAGAATTCAGAATATCACAAATTATGATCGTTAGAACAAAGATTCAACGACTAAAAGAACGATCAATTCTTATCCTTTCTTCAAACAATACGAACAAAAATAGGGTTTGATCGATCCATGGGTTCCCCTTTTTGGATCTTCCTTAATGCCTCGATTATCCCTAGAAGAAGAGAAGCATACAAATAATCCTCTCGATATAATCTATATTGATCGTCACTGATTTCGCGATAATCAAAAGAATAATTCTTCAGAATGTCAAAGGATGACCATTGCTATATGATTTGCGACGAGACTATAGCGACAGATACAACACTCCACGCAATTTTCAAGAATCAAAGATAATTTTTCGCGACAAGTTATGTTTGTTGTTATAAATTTAAAGATGGGAAGACATACATAGTTACCTATGTTATCAAATTAATTTTGAGGGAGCTTGTATGTAAAATCCCCTTGTGAATATGCCATAGAAAATGGATAGAGTGGGGACTAGTGACTCTTTGATACTTAGTCTCTAACTTTTGCTTTTGCATATCCTATCCTTTGTAATCCCTATTCAATAATGGATAAATTATTGGGAATAAAGCATGGTTATATTTATTACTTACCCAAAGGATTCCCTTCACCCCATGCCCATGTGCCATATTATATGATCAATTCCCTTGGAATTTATTCCTCTTTATCTTTAACCTTTTAAAGGAAACTTAAATTACCAATATTGTCTAGTCCATGACCCTCTTGAGAGGAGTTGTTTTTTTGGATTTTTACATCATTGTTCCTAAAATCTTGCCCAATTAAACATTATCTCCCATTATCTTTGTGATTACATCTTGATCTTTGTAAATTACCTGTGACCCCTTTAATCTTACACTAGAGCCCTTGACAAGGGCAAACAAGTTAAGTCGAGTAAGATCATGGGTGCTATAACATAATAAAAAGATTATAGGGTTCATGATTAGGATGAAAACGGATACGGATATATCCAATTATCTGCTTACCGTATTCTAAAAATTATCGGATATGGATATCCGTATCCGAATATTAATCGAATATAAATTGAATATGTATATGGTAGTAAGAATTTTCCGGATATGTATACGGATATGGTAATATTTTGAAGATTTGGATCCGGATCCCGATACCCGAATACAATATTTAATATTGTTTTATATATTAGTTAATATAATATAAACTACAATCTCGTGTTATTACATTAGGATATATATTATATAATACAATATATTAATGATATTAATGAACTCCATTTTGTCGGGGACGGGCATGAACGAAAGTTACGAAATCATATCTCCCTTTTTGCTTTCGGTCAAGAATGCAGGTCATCTCAGCGCTCCCTTTTGTCATGATGCAACTTATTTATATTTCATTGCCTTCTTTTTAAAAGTATGAACTTCGATAAAAATTCAATTCATATTCATATGTGGTCTTTATTCGATCCGTATTTGGATTCCATGTTTATTGGATCCATATTTGGATTCACTCTTTATTTGATTCATATTTGGATTGACTCTTTATTCGATTTGTATTCGGGTCTTTATTCGATCCGTATTTGGATTCGATAAATATCCGATTCGAACTCATTTTCGTATTTTTAAGGATATGGCCTCCTTAATGTATATCTGAATCATATCCATATCCGTATCCGTATTTGATAGAGATGAAGTGAATATGGATATTGAAATTGGCATATTCATCCCTATTCATCTTGTAATTAGACAAGCTTTTAAGGTTCCTGGTGTGAAAATACTTTTTTTTATTGGATGTCTATGCAAATGTTTGGTATTACATAATAATGTCATCATATGTATGTTTTTTCTACCTGTTCGACATTTAGAACCATATGGGAGGAGACTGCTCTCGTTGAGGTTGTTACAGAGAGTTCTAAGTTGTTCTGGCGATCTGTTGGGATATCGAGGAGAGAGATTCTATGTTGAGAATATTATAAGACATGCCAAAATCCTCTGGGATTCTTGGTCCTTGTAACTATGAAGTTTAACCTGTGAATATAAGTACCAAACTTCGAACTTCGATCCGATTAATCAGCTCATCAGGTAATCGGATCCGATTCGACTCCTTCGCCAAGGCGGATGTTAGGCGTAGTAGCGGTATAGTTCAAGGCACGATTAACACATAAATCATGCAGGATGATCATTTTGTAGGGATGCAAACGGACGGATACTGATACAACTATATGTATTATCATATCCTTATCTGTTTTTGAATACGAATACATATACAGATATTGACGGATACTAAAACTATCTTACCATATCTTTAAAAAACGGATACGGATGTAAAATGGATATTGATCACATACTAATAATGTTAGAAATACTCTATAGAATCGCCTTAACTATATACGAATTGAATGGGAAACACACGATATAAATTTAGTAAATGTATTTGTATCATAAAAATTATACAAATATGGTAAAAGAAGGTATAAAATTATGTTATATAGGGTTAAAAATAAATATATGACTATATTTATATACGAAAACTGATATACGGATATTGATACGGATACGTATGTTTGCGGATATCAAAATGATATTCATATCCGTATCCATTTTAAAACGGATATGGATGCCAAAATATGTATAAAACGGATACGGTGATAAATCGGATACGGATATATCCGTAACCGTTTACATCCCTACCATTTTGTCATCGTCGTTTGTTTGGATGAGGGTTAAGGTCTGCTTATACTGAAATACACTATTTTAAGATAAAGCGATCGCATTAGCTATTTCTCTCGTCCTACAATATTTATTCCTTTCTTGTCCTTCCAATCATCCTAAACTGAACAAAAGAACAACTCACCTATTTCTTGTTCTTCCTTATTAGACAAATTTTAAAGAGTTTTTTATTTTGCAAAACATGAATTAGTTGGTTGGATTAAATAGGAACAAATGAAATGGGGTATAGAATCCTAAACAATGTACTCCTTTTCCATTTTACAAAGTAAATTGATGATCAAATTAAAGTAGTTAATTTGGTATCAAGCAAGGAATCTTTATAATGCCTAAAGAGGGATGCTGGTGAGAGCCCTCTTGGAGGACACGTGTCCTTACATGCTTGCATTGTAATGAGTAATTTACAAGCAGGTACCCAAATTTCCATTCGATATTGACCAGTTTTATAAATGTAACGATTTTCATTGGGGACCTCTCAGTAAATTACTCTCTTTCTTACATAAATATGTACCTCGGGACTTGAGTGTGTGTCTATAT